>MU223111.1:1512629-1538053 GCA_018584345.1 Thuja plicata | reverse complement strand
TCAATTTTACATTCATACAACCACTCCTCAATCGCATAATAGGGAAGGAACCATTGCATCCACTTGGTGCTTGGTTCCCCTTTTGAGTCTACATGGATTATATTTCTTCCAATGCAACATAAAAGGATATAGGGCTTAGTTCATTAGCTTATGTGGACTTGCATTCCCTTACAACACCCTCATTTCCTTTTATGTTACATTTTAGTGAAGCCAACTCCTTACATTCCACTTTTGATTTGGATAGTTAGATGCACTTTTCATATAATCTATTAGGTTTATGTTTTCTACATGTCTTATTACATGTATGTAGTATAAACTTGATGAATACTTGCATTTTCATTTCTATAATAATTTTCCTAAGGCGATAAAAAATATGCCAAGATCTAGAAGCCCAATGAATAGCACAAAAGAGAGACAAATGATATGATCAATTAGTTGACTAGACTCAATAATGATCAACAATACATAACATCCAATTGAATACAATGTAGATGTGTCTTCTTATATAGGCAAGGCATGATAACTAGGAGATATGCAAGAGATAACCTATCAATCACACTAGGTGGAATCACATGTGCACCAAAGGTGGATCATCCTCCATTGTGCAATGAAGTATGTGCAAACATACATGTGCAACAATGAGAGGATGAGAATGTGATGAGAGCACTAAAGATAGATCTCACACATAAAGTGGAACGAGATAAGAAATCTCTCACCACCTAAAATGGAATTTCTCCTACACCATGTGCTAAAATAAGATGCAAACTCCCAAGTTTCTCATATGCAAACTACTATGTATGTATTACTCCAAACACATTATTGTACTCATACAGTCCTCTCGCTCTCTTCGCCTTATTCTCTAATTTTGCCTCCTCCAACAGTGGGAATATCCACTCTCTCCCACACACATCAATCACCTTTGATTCAACTTCATCATCTTCCTTGTCACTGTGATCATCCTTCTTCACCTCATCATCCACCATGTCCCTTTGATCATTCTTCTTCACCTCTGCTTCTACCCCATCCTCCACCTTGTCACTGTAATCATTATTCTTCATCTTTGCTTCAACCTCCTCAACCGCCTTGTCACTGTGATCATCCTTCTTCACCTCTGCTTTAACCTCGTCCTCCACCTTGTCACTTTGATCATCCTTCTTGTCATTGTTCTCATCCTTCTTTTTCTCTTCGTGTCGGTCCATGACAATTTGCAGATGTTTCTTTCAACCACACCTTCCTTCTCCTCGTCCATTGCCTCAATTCCTCTACTATACTCTGTAATTGATATTTCTGAAACTAAAATTCCTCTACTCTACTCTGTAATTATTCTTATATTTCTAAAACTAGAATTCTCTGCTCTGCAATTGTTTGTATATTTTTTATTTGTATCTTCACAACATAAAACAAAAGCAACAATATTGATAGAGAGCACACAAAATTTCAATGGATAATTTTGGTACAAATGTAATTTTGTGGTTTGATTTGTTGTCCTCCCCATATTTATAGGTCTTACATCACCAGATCCATATTTCAGATACTATTTTTTTTCTTGATTTAGTTTCACTTTCAATGGTCAAATAGTGTAAGGTTCTTTTAATTGTTATAAAGAACAACATACCAATAAATGTCTCTTAATGGTTTAATATGAATCATTAGAATGCTAATTACTATTAAATTTACATCAACTTTTTTACCAATTAAATAATATAATTATAAATATTAAGTCTTATATCATATTAATTATAGTTTGTAACAATTAAAGTTGATTATCATTCTTGCTTACAAAAATATTGAATTCAACATTTTCACTTACAAAACAATCAATATTTATCTAAACTCTCTTAAGTATCAATTTGTTCAAAAAAAAAAATTCTCTTGTATAGTCCATGCCATATGTATTGCTCGCTTTCTTCAACTAGGATTGAAAACATCATTTTTGTCATTTCATTCACCCAAAACAAATCTTAATTACCATAATCATACCGACTTTACCTTTTCCCTAATAATTAATTTTTGAATTTCATAAGATTTTATATAGTATACAGTGAAATGCTACTATTTATAACATGTCGAAGGTATGTTGATACATAGAGTAGAGAGATTTTGAGTTGTTAAAATTGATGGGATGATATTTATAGCTACATATCTCTTAGCCTCTAAATTGTCTCTCCCACAAGTTGAACTCTTACACTCTATTAATGGTGTCATATACACAATGTTGTCGTAACTAATAAGATCTTAAAAATAAGTGCACATATGCAATTTGTAGTTACACTAGTATAGATTCCTATTTGTTCTACGTGTTGTGAATAGTGTATTGCACCATCGTAAATTGTAAGCACCCGACATGTGTGTACAATTGCATGATTGTTTAGCACCATCTTTACTGTATTTTCATAGTAGGACTTTATATAACACTTAATGGACACCTAAATTCAAATACAAGTCCTCTATGATTTCAATCTTGTTTAAAATCGAGGTAAGACCTTATTTCTAAGTGTGCTCCTCTATTTTTCCTTCAATCCAATCATTTATTTCATCACCTAGGCCCTATGTTACCATTTGTAGCCTTCATTTTCTATCCCAATCTCAGAAATAATTTTACCTTGTAATTTGGCATCCCCTAATTTTCTCAGACCTGTGGTCTTTATTTTAGCTCTAATTGGCAGGGATAACTTTAAGAAACCCCCTCCTAGGAAAAAGTGTAAAATCCTTGCAAATCATACATTAATTTAGGGGAAATTTTTTCTTGATGATGGGGATTTTTTTTGCTAAATTAGGAAAATAATATAAAGGCGAATGCGATTTTTTCCCTGCCCAATGAAAATTCCATAAAATCCTAGCGAATAATACATTAATGTGGGGGAAAATATATATTGTGTGGGGCGAATTTTTTTATATTAAAGTAAATACATTATAATATATGAGGCGAATGATTTCTTGTTGAAGGGAAAAAAAATATTTGTGCTAGCAAATTTTATGTGCCTTTTGAAAAAATATATATTCTTTTGGCTAATCTATCGTTAAGTATGGGAAAAATAAATATTTTATTGGCGATTTTCAAAAGATGGGACTTGTCAATGCGTCATGTGGGCCAAGTTGCCAACGCCAACTAATAACTTGTTTGCATATTAAACACATGTTGGTATCCATAAGCACAAAAAGTTACATCGACACAACCTAACAGTAACATCCATAATTTTATAATGTTAAATGTCTTATTTGAGACCGTTTGATGATCCTAGATCAATGGCTGAAGTTTAATTTTGGCCCAATTTCTTGAAGGAAACAGAGTTCTCCTGGAATTCACTGGAATGATGACAAATCAAATTAATATGCACCATAACGATTATCTAATTAATGCAACATCACGTAATGACATCATTATTTACATGTATCAAGTCTTACATCTGTTTAGGTGGACGGTTGATAATGTATCACAATTGTCGTTAATAAAAGAAATGTTTTGTCACTGACACTAAATCTGGCTATTTCTAATTTCACATAGTCGTGCTTTTAATATGAACAACTGTGCTTTTAATATGAAAGATTTACAAAATTTTGAAGGACAAATGAAATAATTAGGTTAGAGAAAGAATTAAGGGCTATTTATATATGATCTATGCTTCCTTCTTCTTCAATTATCCTTTGGTTTGGGTTTGCCTTTTCTAGTGCTTGAAAGATTGCCTCTGGTTTAGGTTTTTAGGTTGTATAATTTCAGATATTGTGGTAGTTTTTTTTTTAAGATGGACACTCCTATCCATTTGATAAGCACATCTGCGGAGGAACAGAAGGCCTTTTTGGGTCTGGTCTCAAACCAAACCCTTGAATCAGTTTGCAAGGAGTTTGGAGCCTTAACAAATGAGGATGTGAGGGTGGTGTTGGGCTGTGAATTTTTGGAGAATGTTGATAGGTACCGAGTTAACATGGATATTACGTCCCATTTTTTGGCATCTCTTTTGGACCTTGGGAGAGAGAAAGTGGATATGCTCCTTTTGTTAAGGAAGCTATTCAAACATGAATTCCTAGGTGATGTTGTTGAGTTTGTTTATGCACAATTAGGGGTGGGTATCCCTTGGGCAAGTGATTTAAGCAAGCTATTTGAGTCAGACGAATATGTGACCATTCAACCTTTTCTTTTGAACCTGGATGTTCAGCAGTTGACGCACCATAGGAAATGGGCGCAGATTGGTATAGATTTTCTTCACAAATGGTTTATGTTGGATGACTTGGTGGACTACGGATGGTTGTATGAATTTGCAGAGCTTGTCGTCTCTAAAAAGTTCTACTTAGATTGAGGGGAAAATCCTTAGTGTTGTGTCCCTATGGCCTCTGCCTGAAATTTTGAAATTTTCACTATAGTAGGTTTGTCTTTAAAGTTTTGTAGGGACTTCAAGTCTCCAAGTCAAAAATTCCAAATTTTGTAAATTTATATAAAATATTAATGAAAAGTTTGCAACTTCATTTCAGTTTGTTTTTATGGATTTAATTGTAAAATATGTATGTGTAACATATGTGATTTTATAATTTGTGAAATTGAAAATGAACCAAACAAATGTTAAATTGTTAATGTATGACAATATGTTATTTATTTAACAGTAATAACTTAATATTACTTAAATTTTGCATTTTGCATGTATCATGTCACATGTGTGACTGTGCGACTGCCGAATTATGAAATTTTAAAGTAGTTATTCTTTAAACTTTAAAGTAAAACTAAAATCTAAAATTAGCAAATTCCAAATGGAAATTCATAAAACATCTAATAATTACGATTTCTGGACTCCCAGTCACGTCGAGTTAATATCGCCTCTTTGGTAGCGGAGTTGTCCACTGTCACTAGAAACTGCAAGTGATATGTACATTTGGCAACTGCACGTGGTATGTACATTTTACTATCAACTATGAGCATTGATACCTTCGACACGTACCTTAAACCTGTTTGTTTAGAAACCTAAATTGTAAATGTATTAATCAAGACCATTGATTGATCGTAGATCAATGGCTAGAGTTTTATCTCGGGCACAATTTCTCGAAAGAAGTCTGCAGAATGAATACACGTCACAAGGTTGGCATGATAACTTGCAAGAAATGAATGTCTTGTCATAGTGACAGTGATATTCTTCAGCCATCAGGCAATTTCCAAAATTGTACTAGTACAAACTGTAGTTATTAGTATAGTGACCACTGACTATATTAGTAATTTCCCACACTCCTGCATTAATGGGAATGATTTACCTAAAGATATGGAAGATATGGAACAAGGCTATTAATAGACGTTCTTTCTTGCTTCTTCATCAATTTCAATTTGCTTTTGCCTTTCAACCTCGGCCCTATGGTTTTAATTTTTTAGATATGTGATTCTGTAGATTCATAGAATTTCAATTTTCTATGTGTAGTTTGAAGATTTAGGTTTTTAGTTTAGGCAGAGATGGACACACCAATTAGGTTGAGAACTACATCCACTGATAAGAAAAATCCATTTTTGGGCAAGATACCAGACGAAGTACTCACTTCCATTTGCAAGGAAGTGGGCTTTTCATTAACAATGTTGTGTTGATGGTTCTCGGCCATGAGTTCATTCGCAACGAGAAGAGATACCGCGTCAACACAGACATTACATCCCGCTTCCTAGCGTCTCTTCTCGACCTCAGAGGAGAGAAGGTAGACATGCTTATACTACTACAGAATGTCTTCAAGGATCAATTTATGGTGGATGACGTCCAAGTTGTTGTCTTTACAGAACCAGGGTTGGGTATCCCTTGGGCTGATGAAATTGAAAAGCTTATCCAGTGAGGTAGCAATGTGGAAAGGCAATCCTTCCTACTGAACCTTAATGAAAGGCAGCTGATGCGATATCGGAAGTGGGTGTGGCTGGGGAGGGACTTCCTACGGAAGTGGTTTCACCTCGACGAATTTGAGGAGATGGACTACACCTAGCTCGATGAATTCGGGAAGATTATCCTCCACAGACAATTCTTCTCAGACAGGGATGGAGATGAAAGCCCTTAGTATTTATGTTCTTGAAATGGGTTTCCGCATTTCATTTTTTTTTTTATATGATCAACCAGTGCCCTTGTGGCAACAAATTTTGTAACTGTTTGGATACTTCCCATTTTGTAGGGTTTACGGTGCGACTATAGTCTAAAGTTAAACTCTATAATTATAAAATATATTATAATATTAGTGATGTAAATTTTCAAAATAATTAATGAAAATTTGTTATTCGACTCTTAAAAATTATTGTGATTTTTCTATCTTCCTCGGAAAAGGAGACACGTATAAGTGTGTGAGATAATAGATTATCTGCTTAATATTGTTTAATTGCAATTTTGTAAAGAAATCTAAAGACTTCACTTTTGATAAATAATAAATTATATGCCCATTCACATTGCCAAATTGATGTGTGAATCTGTGATATATAATATGAACCAAAAACTGTAACAATGTTTAATGTATGACATATGTGTGTGATTTATTTAAGAGTAATAACTTAATTTTTCCATGTCAACGACAAATATAATTATCATTATGTCAATGTGTCATGTGTACGAGTGCAAATGTGGAATTGTAAAAGTTTAAAGCATTTTATAAATTATGGTTAGTAATAAATTAATAAATAACTAGACAGTTATATGTGATTGTAATATTTTAATTAGCTATTTTTATATTAGATAGTTTCAATATTTAATCTTATTTAAATTTAATAAATTTTTGGCGTATGGTGTTACGTGTAACTGTATTTTTGGTGACCGTTGGATGAGCAGAGATCAACGATGTATGGTGTATTTCAGGCCGAAAGGGAAAAGAAATCCCATTTTTTTAATCCTATTCCGAAATCACGACACGTGTACACTCATTCAATCGGACGAATCGGACAACACGTGACCACTCACACAATTGGTGTCATCCGATAAATATAATTGAAAGTAAATAAATGGGACCCACCACAAATGATAGTGACTGCCAGCGACCGTTGGATGAGCAGAGATCAGCGATGTACGATGTATTTTGGGCTGAAAGGGAAAAGAAATCCCATTTTTGCAATCCTATTCTGAAATCATGACACGTGTACACTCATTCAATCGGTGTCATTCGATGACGACCAAAAGACCGAAAGATAAAGGAAGATTAAAAGAAACCAGCAACCTTTGGATGAGCACAGATCAACGACATGAGGTGTATTTTGGGCTGAAAGGGAAAAGAAACCCCATTTATGCAAATCTATTCCAGAATCATGACATGTGTACACTAAGCTAAGTTTAATTAAAATCATAATTGGAGTAAAAGAGTAACTTAACATTTAATAAGTAATAAGCTCAATTTGACCACAGACGAAACAATTAAGTGACACATGTCCTTGTGACCTCAGATATCTGGAGAAGCAATAAAAGTTAACACGAGTGACAATAAAAGTTAACGCGAGTGACGAGTCACGACTGACGATTTAGTACTACTCACTATTGTACAATTTTAACCTAAGTTTTTATATTTTTAGTTCTTACTAGTATACTATATTGGAGATTTAGAAAGGGGTTATGACTTCTAGGTTGAGGATTGAGGGATGCAACAGTCTCTCAACTCTCTGCCCACTCACAGTCTGCACAAATTGAATTTTTGGGTAAAATCCTGAACACCCACGTCCCGCCCTTTAAATTTTTCAAATCTAGAGGTTTACTGTTTAGATTATAGTCATAGAATTAGGGTTGAATTTTCAAACACACCTGTAAATTGTAGTTGTCACCTGTGTAGAATTTTTTGAATTTTCCATACAAGTAAATAGTAATACTAGTATACCACGGTCCACGATGGGAAAAACAAATACCAAGAGTATGAGTAAAGGGAAAAGAAAGGAAATAGAGATAATAAACTTCCACAAACTGGTTAAAACACCAGGTTTCACTGATAAATTCCATGATATTTTTGATACTGTTATCCATGGAAATAAGGGAATCATGGAAATTAGATTTGCACTTGAAAATAAGTGGAAAGATCCAATGAAGGATTCAAAAAAATTTCCATTTAACAACACGTTAAAGGCAAAGACAAATAAAATTGCACCGTGGGTTGTTGGGTCAGCACGCATGGCGTTAACTCAAGTATTCCCTTGTCCAGAAATTGTCACACTCTGTGCCAAAAATTATGATGAAAATAGAAAAGCAATTGTCAATAAAAATACTAAGGAGGAAATTTTGTCAATAACAAAGACTGGATTTTCTAGTCTGTTGGACCTAGGGTTTGAAGCACAAAAATCAAACGTGCACATTGACCTAGGAAAGCTAGCAGAGAGTTATGAAAAATAGATGCAAAATAGAAAGATTCATATATCAGAGGAATACCAAGCAGTTCTAGTCTAGATCCAGATCATAAGCCTCCTTATGATTATGATATTTTTGTGCAATGGGTTCAGGATAGTATTTCCTTGCTAGCATTTTTTTTGGGATTGGATAGTAACAAAGAAGTGGGTGCCAACATTCTTGAAATGATTTTTCATATTCATTGTGAAAAAGACCAGTAAAATATAATTTTATTGAGCACACTGTTCATTGCATGCAGGAACAATTACTAATGATTAAAAGAGGTTCACATAAGACATTTAGGTTAACAACCTACTTGTGTTATCTTCTTTTAGCAAAGCATTGTGCAATATTTTAGACAAACACGCTTCAAAGTTAAGTCCAAAATGCAATGTATGAATGGACACTTTAGATAAGGATGAGTGATAACAGAAGGAACTATAACAATTTTGTAGACTTCTTTTTGGCACCAATGTATCATAAAATTATAGGCACTTTGTAACCTAGATTGCTTGTGTCTTGTAGAGATTGCATTCAACTCAAAAGTCAAATACAATTGGCTGACTGGTACTTCATGGAAGACTACACTGTGTTAAAGTTTTACGGTTCAGTGGTAGAACCCTACAAACTTCCAATACATGTTACAGAGAGGGTATTTGCATTGGAATATGTTCGGCAGATGGAGAGCACAGATGCACTCTTTAATGGTCAGCAAAAGAAAATGATATTTCCTTCCTTGCCTTTCTCATTGGGAGGGTTCACATTTGGGAGAAGAGGATTCAAAGTGGCAGAGGCTTTTTCTTTTAAAATTTTCTTTGTTTTTGAAAGTCACTGGTAGTATGATCCACTAACCATAATTGGAACAAAGCTTAGAGTGAATGGGATCTTCGCAAGCAAATGTCAAGATGAGAGTATGACATTGATAAAAAAATTTAAAAACATGGAGTCGTGGGACAAGGTCAAAAAAGAGATGGAGAAATACGCTGCTGAAAATAATATTTCAATACAAGAATTGTCATCACAAATTATTGTATTGCACAAGAATAAAGGAAAAGTGCAGCACAAACATCCTACAATTTCTACTAGTAAGCTGCTCAAGCATCTACAAAAGCTATTTCAAACAAAATAGCACTTCAATGTAAAGATGATAATTGGACTGCAACCAAAATTAAAGATTTTTGGGAAATGAGGAAGAATCTCGGCGAGCCAAAGACCTCTGCAGATCTTTATAACCCGGATGAGGATGAAACATTTAGCAATTTGTAGAATGCGGAGCATCTTGGTCAAGCACATCCTAGTGATTATGATGATCAAGATACTGATTTTGATGGGCAGGATTTTGTGACAATTGTTACTGGAGTCAGTGCGTCCACAAAAGAAAAATATGGCAAAGAGGCAGACATGGTAGAAAAAATGGTTTTTCCAGGTAGGGGTGGTCTGGGCCCTACAGGAGAAGGGAATTGGTATCCAATTGCCACACCCGCTCCACCAAAACATGGTAGAGCACCAGTAATTGGAAGTTCATCAGAAAAAGGTACTACTTAGTCTCATACCCTTGCACCTTCATTTGTTCCATCTTCAAATCTAGCTCCACCTTTGCCAAGCACTCAGATTCAATCTAAATCAAGTGCCACTACCACTGGAGAGGATGGAATGGGCAGTACTAGTGGTCTGAAAAGGACATTACAACTGGACACAAAATTAGTGGATCCCAGAGATCAAGGTAGTGTAAAGAAGAAAAAGGTTATGACAACAATGCCAATGGTGTCTGTGACTTTGAGTCCAACAATTGCCACACCTCTAAGACAAAACCCTCTAAACAGTCCAAATACTACACTTGTAATGGGTCAGGGTGTTACTGTTACTAATCCTCATGGTGCAATTATTAGAAGCACACATGGAAGCTTGTGCATTGCTGCAAGTTCTATTTCACCTTTCAAACATTCAATTGTGTCAGAAAACCCTTATTTTTGTTACAATGATTTTGTAACTAACTTTGAACAAGAAAAAAATAGGAATAGACAAAATACTAAGACATTGAAGAGGGATGCAGTTGTTGCAGCTCGTGATGTAGAACCTGCATCGAATAGATTATTTCCCACATATGACCCAAAGAAATAAATGATGGAGTTCATGGTTGTTATGCCCCTAACTAGAGATAACAATCCACTAGAGAGTCGTATAGATCTATTTGAATTTCAAGTTAGCACCCTCCAAATGAATTTATCAAAAATTAAAAATGTGGACAAGATAAATGTGTCGAAAATGACCAACCAAGTTGTCTACAGTTCAGTGATGAAGTTGGAGAGAGAGAATGGAAAGCTTCAAGGAAGAAAAGAAAAGTTACAAGTAGACCTGGCAAATGAAAAAGGCAAAGGAGAAAGCAGCAGATAACAGGTGCAAAGAACTAGAGAAAAGTATAAAAAAAATTCATCCACAAAAGAAGCAATTGGTTAGCAAGAACATATGGAGGAAGAACTAAAATTTGTGAGGGAAAAATTGGAAGAGAGCAATAAAAATCTTGAGGATGAAAAATCCTCTTCATTAAATTTATACAAAAGCGTGGAGAGTGGGGCACAAGTAAACAATAAATTAAAGAAAGAATTGGAGGATGAGAGGGTAAAAGAAAAAAAATGGGAAGAGAAAGCAAACCAGTGGGAAGAGGGAGCAGAGAAAATAAAAAAAATAGAGTGAAAACCACCTGTCAAAATTGAGAGAAGAGATAAATAAGGCAAATAAGACAATTAAAACTTACGAAAACAACTTGAATGACCAAATGAAAAATATAGTCAAGCAAATAAAAAAAGACCTTTGGGGGAAAATAAAGGTGACTGGTGATAGGTTGTGTGATTGGTTTGAATTGAATGAAAGTCTTAGAGATGTTTTTGGGAAGCTCAAAGAGCACATTGACAAGAACAAAAAATTTTGTCAGAGAGAGAAAACTGCATAACAGATTTTGAATAAAATCAACACAACCAGTGATAGGCATTTGGAAAGCAAGGGAATTCATGACCGCGCTCTTGCATCAATAAAAGCTACCTTTGTCTTACAAAAATGTCAGAAACTAAAGGAAGTAGATGAAACTCTTAACTTATTTGAGATAAAGCTTGCCAAGATGAATCAAACAACAACCAAAATGATAGGTCATGGTTTGCCGAGTCCTGGTCCTAGTAACTCATTAACAATATGTTGGAAGAGAAGCTTACAAAAAAAGGTTGGAGGAGACAATGAAGACTGATTTAGGAAAGCTTCCTCAGGACACAACTCATGAAGGCATTGCAAACTGCGTCAAACCATTGACAAATTTGAATGCAGTATTGGAAGGATCATTGATTTCAAGTCAGTCTAACAAGTATGAATGGATGACGAGGTTGTAGGTCATCTACTATAACTTGACAAATATTAACCTTCCAAACGATGCAGAATGGAGATTATTAAACAAACTAGCAGAATCATCTAATCAAAAATAGTATGTGAAAGAACTTTCAGTTTCAATCATCTCTATATTATTCATCTATTGGCTTGAATTGAGTTAAAAGTAACAAGTTTGAACTTTGTTTTTTTAACAGGATCAATGTAGCAAATGCTATAATGTTATTGCTAATTTACTAAACCAACCCGTCAAATGCAGAAATGTACAGTTGTAGAGATGGTGCACTAGTCTTGACTCTTACTGATTTTGATTTTGAGACTTCACATTAGGCAAATAGACTTGAAGCTATTGTTTCTCCCTTATTTCTATAAAAGGGAATTAAGGGTCATTTGCTAAGGGTAATGAAATTGAAATTGGGTATTGACTCTTGAGTCATAATTCATTGTCAATTCACTTTTGCAAACAGAATCACACAGAGTTGTGTTCTACTTCTTACTACTATTAACGAATGATTTGTTACATTGTGTCATATTTGTAAATAAATTAATTAATGAGAATCTCTATTTCTAAGAATTGTATCATATGAATTGCTATGTTTTCAAAAAAAATAAAAAAAAATCTTTAAGAATTGTACCGTATGAGATGAATAATGCAAAAGAAAACCATTATTAATTGTAAAATTTATGAGATTATCAACCACATTCATGTTTTTGAATTTTGACATTGGAATATGATATTATACATGATTAATGAATGATGATGAGATACAGAAACTGAAAATAGACTACAACAAAAATTTTAATAAATACCTAGGACCTGCTACTTCTACAAAGGTTCAAGTTGCCACATCATCTCATTATCGGGGTCCTCAGATTCATCACCATCAACTTCATAGCCTCCTTGGTTTTTTGATATGTTTTCTACACTCTGCATACCTCTGCTTAACTCAAGTTCAATGCTAGCATTACTAGTACCAGTACATGAGTCAACGACAGTCAAATCATTGTCTCTGGAACTCCCACTTTGGTTTGAAATGTTGCCCAACCCTCTTCTCTGATATTTCTTCCTCCATAATTTTAGTGCCTTGTCGTAAGGAAAAGTATGAACTTCATGCCTGGATGTATAGAGCCTCAAGCAATTTTCCAAATTCCTGTCTAGTTTGTTTCTTATCTTTGACTTTAGGAACCCCAAAGCATTGAAAACTCTCTCATCCTCCATCAAACCCAATATCATGGTTAGACATAAATCAGCAAGCTTGAAATTTTTTGATATTGAATTAATCAACATTTCACTCTCAGCTAGATATTTCCAAATCCTTGTTGTTGATCCATCTTCATGGGGGTTCTTCATAATATTATATTTTTCCCTCATTGTCTATGAAAAATGACCCGATTGTTCTCTCAAACGAGATTCATCTAAAATTCCATTTATAGTTACTCCATTTGACTCTTTGGTTTTGCTAAAACGATCTATCAAAGTTAGTAGCTTATTCAATAATCCTTCGAATTGTTGATACTCCAATATCAAGGAAACATAATAGACATGGATTCAAGTAATTTGATTGGAGGGAATCTTACTCTAATCTCTGAGGAAAGATCATATGCAATGCGCTTCACAGAAGTAGTTACAGACTCAACGATCATGGTAAAGTCTTCCCTTTTAACACTTGATACTCACTTCCTGTTGTTCCTTCTTGGTTCCTCGGAATCGACCCTGGCATAGTAGTACATTGGTATCTCAACTCCGCGTACTTCTACACATAACTTCCCATTTACACCGATCTTTAAAAAGTTGTCAGGATTGTCCAAATCTGTGATTTTTATCTAGCTGGAAGATTTTACATCATCACACGATTGATAGAGATTATGTAGTGTCATGCATGTCAATTTATGAAGCACAACATATTATGCAATATACATTACTCTTTGATGGGCCTTTTTCATTATATTTCTCATTTCCTCCAGCAAGGGGAGAAGACCTACTAATATTAAGAGTGTCTCTACATTACTTAAACTTCGTAGCAGCTTAGGAAATTAGGGTAGCCCTGCTTCTTCATGACTTGAGTTCATTAGACAAAGCAATGATTGATATTCTGAAAATACTCGATGCGTTGGTCCATCCAAAGAGATCCATCTAGTATCATTATCCTTCAGAAGCTTGTTCCCGTCGGTTAGTCCTTCAGCAAAGTGTTGAAATTCCGTTAATTATTTTGAACTTTGACAGAAGTATTGGTCGAGCTCTTTGGTTAAAGATTCAATTTTTTGTACTAGACCATGCTTGCTAACAAATCCAAAATCTAGATTTATTCTATGGGCCATGCAGTGAATGGGAGTAATGTAGGGCGCACAAGAAGATTGTATCTTTGTGCAAAGAACACCCCTGTGGCCTTACATTACTGAAGCTCCATCCGCTCCAACACACACCAACTTATTGGCAATCATCATGTCATTTATACCTCCATATTCAATTAGAGATCTCTTTACTAGTTCAAATAGATTTTTAGTTGTCACATTATCCTTCATTTTAGCAACAGTTAGTAGATGAGGTTGGCGGACAAAATTGTGTATAGTATAAACATGCATGCTACCCACGAAGTATTATCTACTTTTGTAACCTCATCTAAAGACAATGCAATAAAATTTGACTCTTTAATTTTTTCCTTTAGATCCTCTTTTTCAACATCGGCAAGACAACTTTCCCATTTCCATCCACTATTTACTGACCAGTGACTGTTGGGATAGTTACAAACTTTCAGAAAGTGTAATAAAGCACTCAATGATGGGTAGTCTGTCATAGGATGCCCTCTGCTCAAAATATTAAAAATAACACTTAATTGAACAACTTTTCCCATTAGTTCTACTTCCAATGCTTTTCCAAAACAAGCTTCAATAGAGCCTTTAACTTGAGAAGGCTTTGTCTGTATATTCAGCTAAAATTCCTATAATTGTGCATTCCTAACATGTAGAGATTTATCCTTTGTTTTCCATCTTATCACTGATTTTTCAACTCCATCTATGGTTTTCTTTTCGTAAACTTTACCCATATGCTTCTCTATGGTGTCGATTTTTAACTGCAACCTCTTTTCCTTCTTATTTATCTTGGTACAAATATTACATCTTCATTCTACCAGAGGTGACCTTCAATTGGATTGTCCACTAGTTCAATGAATGGATACTTTGACACCCATTCTATTTGAAAATTCCTCGACAACTCCCACTTCTGATCATTTTTTGATTCCCTATCCTTCTTTGAATTATTTTTTCTTTTCATTTTCCCTGAACCATCATCATCTCTGACACTATCAGTATCATCCAAGTCGATTATATTATTATGGATACTTTGGGTATTTAACTAAAAATTCTCTTCAAGTTCATCATGATCTGAGATATCAGGTTTGCCTACTTATTCAATATGTCGTGTAGTTTAAGGTTGTGAATCTTCAAAATCTACTTGTGATGAAGGAGCTTCCCGATTTTGGACAGAAACATTTCCAACACCATGACCAAAGTACGATGATAAGGTTCTATGTTTTTCTGGCCTCTCTTGGCTTCCCCCACTTGCAAAAGCCTTACCCTTATTCTTGTTTGACATCTCCATTCTCCAACGACTTCCACTGCAAAAAAAAATGTTAAATTATTGAAGAAGTGACAATAGAATATAATATATATATATATGATTCTAGATTTATTGGACCTAAAATCATGTCTGAGGTCTCCCTGGTCACTAGTGTTCGCTAACTGGTTACCACTAAATAATAATGAACTCAAAATTACAGAGTCGCAGAATAAGTATCACTTACCTTTGCCTCAAATTAAATTGCATTTGTTACTCGCCAATGTAGTATGCAGTTGCACTCAACAACCTGAAACTTTGCTATCGATCAAATATTTTTATACTATCCTTATTTGGCGAATTTGGTGGGATGTTTTAGGTCAAGGTATACAAATTTGGTGAAGCCCGCGTAATTTTAACACGTCTTTTGTTATTTGCGAGGTGATTATGGGTTGTCCAATACGAAGGTATGATTAATAAAGTTGGTGAATTTGGGTTGGGTTGAGACACGCGTCCGCAAAATGCAAGGCAAATTTGGGGCAGCCTATATATATATATATATATATATATATATATATATATATATAACTATTGGAAAATATAGGTTGTCCATTTGGGTTGTGTATAAATTATAGGCAAATTTTTAAAATTTACAGGGACCAAAAATTAGATTCTATTGGTGATAATGTGTAAGAAAAGTAGAAAATTAAATAAAGTGATGGGCGATGGGCCCGGGCATTGTACCCAATATTAATAATTGTCGGGCAATAGGGAAAATCTAATATATGAAAAAAAATTGTCAATTCCCCGCTTGCCAACATGCGACATTCACCAATTGGCGAATAATCACCATTAAATTTTTTGTTGATATATACACACATGCAAACCACATTTACGAATAAACAACATATATAACAAGGTCCATGTTTCTTTGCATAAACAAGACCTTGGAATGCATGGAATATAAAATAGGTTCCAATATTGGGTCCCTGATATAGATCCATTGTCAACTATCCCTGCACACTCATTGCACACATCAGTAGGTCCAAAATAACATGATATGAAAGCATAATATGACATCAATAATACATTGCATATAAACTATATCTGTATTTTAATTTAAATAAACATATCATTGGTTTCCTAAACCAAATTTCATCACAATACTTCCACGCATTTATTCCCATATATGATATCATCATAAACTAAAGCTGAATCAAAACACGTAGTATCTTGACTGTACCCCGATTACATAATTAGGTACTTAATATATAACATAGGATTCAATAGATCCTCAAATACATAAGAGTCTCAATAGTCAAAGTATGTCTAAGCATAATATCACTGAAAGCATGGAAAAATAAAGCAATAAAACTATGACGATCTAAGGTAGGTCTCACATCCACCCCCTCTAGGCATGAACTTCCTCCTGGAGTTCATCGAATAGATGAGGGTATTGTGATCTCATCTGTGTTATGTCCTCCCAAGAGGTTGTAGCCTCGTCATAGCAATCCCACTGGACCCTAAACTAGTTTGGCTCCCTGCGTCAAAGTGCAAGGGTTCGTCGAGTCATAATATGGATGGGCTCCATAGCAAACTATTCGTCCAACTCCACTTGTAGTCTCAAAGATGGTGGTATGATGCTCTACTAGGCGGCTATCAACTGCTGCAAACACCATGTGGAACTTTCCCCTATCCTTAATTATTGATTTTGACATCCCTACATGTTGAATACCATCCTAAGAACATTCTCTAGCTAAGTGTTCCATGGCACCACAAGTGTAACACGGTCCACGTGACTGAACCTATACACCTGAAGGTCTATAGTACTATGAGCTTGTAGTGCTAGAGGACCCATTGTACCCACCTCTAGAGGATTTTTGAGTCCGCATTGGGGGTGTGTATGGTGCCTATGGTCTCTGGTCTTGTTGAGACTGTTGTGGTTGCTGCTACTGTGGGGTCCTAAATAACCCCGAAGAGTTCCTCTGATTCCCCTTCCATGGGGATTTCTGATATCTTGAGGTCTGGGAGGTGGGATTATGGTTCTAAGACCTATCCCTAGCATCTTGTGGGCCTCTGACTATCTCTTTGGCCACTAAGGCTCTGTCCACTATGAACCTCAAGCTCCTTGAAGGTACCATGCGTACCCTATGTGAAATTGTGGGATTCAAACCCTTTAAAAACCTATTAACCTATAGCTTCCCATCCCCCATGTACTCCACATAAGGTAGGAGATTAAGAAAATTGCCCTCATATTGGGATATTGAAAATCCCAGTTGCCGGAGATCATGAAACTCATCAATACCGTGATGCTTGAACTGTTCTGAAACATATCAGGCTTTAAAAAGCTCAAGGAAAACTTCCCAAGTAAGGGTATTAATGTCTAAGTGTCCCTTGGAGTCCTCGTGTCTCCACCAAGTGGAAGATTGGTCTCTAAGTAGGAGGATAGAAAAATGTTCTCTAAGGTTGCTGCCATAATTACGCAACCCAAAACACCTCTCGAGGCTTAGAAGCCAAGACTCTGCACCTACCCCATCTACTCCTCCTAAGAATGGAGCTGGTTTGAGCCTCATCAACTCTTTGATCTAATTTCCAATATTAGTTGTTGCTCTATCAAACCTTAGGGCCTCCATCCTAGTAATAATCTTTGGTCCTCCAATGGGCCCTATTCCTGCTCAACATGATTCTCACCAAACCTAGGAGGTGGGCTCCTACTTATCTCTCTAGCGGAGGACCCATGTCCTTCTAAATCTTGTTGCACATTCAGCTAAATAACTGAAGGCATACGGTCCAGTATAAGTCCTACCAAATTTTGAAAGGTCTATAGCAATGTTGCATTTGGACCAGGAGATGGTTTAGGAGGTGGACTCTAATTTCCTCTACAATCCTCTATCTTGCATTGTACCTCCTCGTGAGCTGTGGGGGTACGTCTCTGACCACACCCTTGTTTATGATCTAACCAAGTAATAGGAGGCATCCTACACACATAAGGCAAAGCTTAGAGATAACAAAATGAGTTAGGTTCCCAATGTTGCTAAACCTGGCTTCGATACCAAAATGTCATGCGCAAAATCTGGGCAAAAACACACAATTAAAATTTTCAAAAATTTATGTAAGTGTAAATAATATAGTTGTTTCTCAAGAACACTAAAATACCAAAAAAATTATTTAGGCTTCCATTAATTTTTTTGAAAATGGTTATGCTATTTAATTTTATCAATAACAATATTTTCATTCTAGAATCCCAACTATAAACATATGAAATCTTAGAATTTAAACAGCATGAACTAGGATAGAATAAATTTGTTTATTTAAACAATAGTGTATAATTCTTTATTTAAAAATTAATTTCACTATAATGATCATTCTTTTTTTATAAGAAAACTAATGCCATGAAACAACTTTGAAGTTTGACCATTTAAATAGTGAAAATCTATGTTTTGCTACTAAAATTAACAAGGGTTTAATAAAGGAAACTTAGTAACATACATGGTATAAAATTCCCAATTCTCTTTTTCAATTATTTGAATAAAGTAAGTTTACAATTTTCATAGGATCTCCATCTATAGTATGGATAAAAATATTTACACAAAATTATCATAAGGTTTCAATACAACTTTAGAAATAATGGAATCCTTTAAAACACCCCAGGTTACATTGTTATTTTTCCAGTTGTCCTCATCTTCCACATAAGGGTAATTTGCAAGCTCCTACTTCCAGCTGAAACCTGATAGATGAGGATGACCATGGAGGCTCACCTCCCAACCTAGACCTTTTCAAGGTCACCCGTGAGCTAGGGGATCCAGTATGGAACACGATACAAACATGCAACTCACAAACTAACATAAACACATGTAGATATAACCAAGCAAAGAAAACTTCCCAACACATGGTAGAATAGGAGGAAGGTCTCCAAGAGGCCTTCCTGAAATAGGAGTGGTGGTAAAATAAATAGTAGTAGAAGCCAAAGTATCAGAAATAAAACCTCAAACCACACATGGACTTGGAATGACCATCTACACAAGATGCAGTCATAAAATAAACCTCCTTGTGCCCCCCAGAAGCCCTCAAGCCATACTTGGCATCATGGGTATCATGAAACCCTATGTCTTTCCCTCCTCGCATGGGAGACTCTACACTAAACTAGAGTCATTTCCTACCACCTCTTCAAGGTTACTCTGCCCTGCTAAGGGTGAGTGTGCCTTAAAGAATCTCATTCAAAATATAATACAAAACTTAACACAACAAAATAAAACTCAACTTGAAATAAACATAGAAATTACATAGGACTCCATTAATGGAGTTTCAAGCTCAAGAACATACAAACAAAGAAGACTACTCTATGAGAAAACCAACCTTACTCTAAAGCTAAGGTAAGATGAAAGTTTGATGATGAGCTATCCTTCCAAGTCTCTTTCTCCAAAAGGCTCCTTCAAATCTGAAATATCTCTAAAGGTAGAGAGTGGGTGAACAACCCAAGCTCCGCCTAAAAAATTTTCTATAAAGGAAAAACTCTAAAATATGAGGAAAATATCAAAGAAGAGGTAACCCTAACCATCTCTTTCTTCCCATGTGCCTTCATTCTCCATAAATGGAGTTAAATGCAACTTGGGAAGAAAAGAGAGGTTAACCAAAATCACACAACTCTTCAAATTTGGTCAAGTTAAAAAATGAGACTTTAGGGGAGTCATAATTGAGTTTAGAGGCTCATTTATGGTTGAAAATGACCCCTATCCCCTAAGGTACCAGGTTGGGTAGTTAAAACTGACCCCAGTTACCTTTTGGGAGCCTAAAAGACCCTCCTAAACTACACCTGAAGTTAACCCACGGATTTCTAAGTCAAGTTGTCCATCTAGAAACTTCTAGCCTTGGGTAGGCTTGGGTACTGCACTTAGGTAACCCTAGTTAACCCTACACCTATCCGTGATTCACTTAACTAGCCATGCCAACACATAATTACCACACTTGCCAAAATTGGCATAATTTAATAAATAAATCACATGGCTTAATCACATTAACTTTAATTGAAATAGATACACACATGAAAACCACATTTACAAATAAGAAATATATACAATGAGGTCCATGTTTCTTTCTATAAATAGGACCTTGGAATGCATAAGATATAACATAGGTTCCAATATTGGGTCCCCGATATAGATCCATGGTCAACTATCCCTACACACTCATTGCCCACATCAGTAGGTCCAAAATAACATGATATGAAATCATAATACGGCATCAATAATACATTGCATATAAACTATATCTGCATTTGAATTTAAATAAACATATTGTTGGTTTCCTAAACCAAATTTTATCACAATACTTCCACACATTTATTCCCATATATGATATCATCATAAATTGAAATTGAATCAAAATATGTAGTATCTCAAGTGTACCCTGATTACATAATTAGATACTGAATATATAACATAGGATTCAATAAATCCTCAAATACATAAGAGTCTCAATAGTCAAAGTATGTCTAAGCATAATATCACTGAAAACATGGAAAAATAAAGCAGTAAAACTATGACGGTCTAAGGTAGGTCTCACATAAAGTTAAGCACTAGTTGGTATTATGTATTTACCTAAAATATGGACCAAAACTATCTATTTTCATATGTTGCATCAAAGAAAAAACTAGTTGTTGGCAATATTTTGCCACCATTAGCCCATTGAAGATAACTAATCTGAAATACCTCATCATGGGCTAATTCGCAACATGTTTTTTTGCATTGGTTGATAAATCAATGTGTTTTCTACATAATGCGGAATGGTACGACATTAGTGTGTTTTCCCATCAGTTGGAGAGTCCTTAGTCACCATTACTTCTACCAGGGTCTCTTTGACAGAACAACAAGTTGTCATCGAGGAGAGGTCCTTGGGGTCTCTCTGACGAGCATTCGGGTCAGGGAGAAAGATTATGGTTGGAGGGAGGTTTTTGGAGGTCTCTTTGATGATTCTCGTGGAGAGACAACTTCCTATCGGCAAGGAATGCACCACAATCCCTCCTTTGTTTCTTTTGGTTGGGATGACATTTGGCTTTAGGGAGAGGCATCTTTTTGATATGTTTCAAGGCTAATAATTCAATGTATTTTCAGCACCAACAATTTTTTTACCAGCAACCCAATTTGACTTTAATGACTTTGACATGTAGGGACTAAAATTCAATACAAAAATACCTATCCATTGACCTTTCTTATAGATCCATGCAATCTAAGGTGCCCCCATGCCTATTTACCATTTTGCAGATGTCGTTTCTTTTGACGGAGATATCTTTCATGCCAAAATTGCTACATAAGTTGTTTGAATGCATGAGGTTTATTTTTTTAATGCATATGCTCTCATTTTGGCCCTTGCCTATCACTTCATGAATCAATTTACACATGCAAAAATTAGATTTCTATCTGATTTGTGATCTTCTACAGTTTTGCAGCTTGATCCTAGTTAGTTTTGGGTTTGAACTCAAATGCTTAATCTCAGTTATACCTATACTATAAAGGCAATTTGTGTACATGTTTTTTGTTCTCTCTTATTCTTTTGCAATATCTTATGCTCTACATCTATAAATTTTCCTTTACCTTCATTAATAGAAATATTTGTTTTTACCTTTTCTCTCATTTAACTATCTTGTGCGTACTTCTTGTCCTATGTTGAGTGTTTCTTTTTTGTTTTCTCTAGTTTATATGTTATGTCAAATGTGTGCATGGATGTTATATTGTGAATATTATCCTTCCTTGTAGTATCTCATCAATTTTTACCTCCATATGAGTCTTTGAAGGGTATATTAGAGTTGATATTTGTATACATTGAGTGATTTATTGATGTTATTGCATTTGTTGGTAGGAAGCAACCATTTTATAATTTGGTGCATCACCTCCATTTACATTTTCACATTCCTTTTTTCCATTTCCCTCAAAGTTGTTAGTTTAGGTTAGAATAGGTGCACCCTGATTGGAAAGGAAGTCGGCCATCTCTAGAGATTCAACCTCACATGTGCAAGGTCTCACACTTGGATTTTGATTCAATGTCTGAAAAGGTTGCTTGGGGGTCACACCCTAAGCATGGGTGTAAAATCTTGTGACAACGCTTTTTGGCACACCTAGTGGGACTATCCTTCAAGTCGATCAAACAAATCCACTAGTTAGCCATCATAAGCTCATGATCATTCACTAAGAATTTAGGTGTTGTTCATAGTGCTAATAACCTTTGGATGAAGTTCAATCAAACACCATGGTCTAAGTTCAAATCTATTGGTTTTAATTCCTAGTGCTAGTATGTAGATCAATTTTGATCTTCCATAATTTTTAAGTTTTTTTATGAATTTGTTATCTTTTTAAATGTCTAATCATGAATATTTTTCATGGAAATGCATATTATTACCCCTCATATCATACCCCTACACCCTCCTATTATCAATATCAACCTAAACCATAACTTGGTTATGGCCCAATTTTTTTTTGCAACATCAAATGGCCAACATGTCCAATATGCTTACCACCCTCCCACCCATACTCCATCAACTTCTACATATTCAAGTAATAATCTTGGAACCATGATGAAGGAGAAAATAACCATGATGCAAAGCTTCAATATTGGGTTGTAAAACATGGATAAGATGTTTCAGGACCGAAGTGAGCAATTATTGAGGCTTGACATGTAATAAGAGGAGACAACTTACCATGCCTATCTCCAAGAACAACAAAGGGAGGACCAACAAGGGAAATATAGCGAGGTCCATGTTTATCAAGCTTATCCTTATTATTAATAAGAACAAGATTACCAAGCATATTTGTTGTGACACCCCAACCATGTCTTTGTACAAAGATAATGTAACTCTGGACCTTGGTTGGGTGTAGGATGAGGTAAGCATATCTGTCATACTAATATTTTTAGTGTCACTGTATTTATATTTTATGATTATAGAATTTATGTTACATGATGGTTATCATATATGAAATGGTTCCTAGTTGCATTAATGACCCTAGTTGGATAATAAGGTTACTTGATAAATGTAGTCAATAACTAATTAGGATGACATGTTATTTTAAATTATATATGATATGAGGATTATCCAAATGTTTAGTAGTGATCTTGTAAATGCAAAATGTATTTCCAGTTGATGCCATGATGTTGCATGAGGATGTTACCGACATGTTATGAATCATAGTTGCATTAATGTGTGTATTCACTAGTGTTTGGTTATTACCATGATTATGTTATCTAATCATGGTTAATCATGTTTGATGTGTTTGTACATAGAGGGACGAAGTTTTAGTTACTCATTCATGAGGCCTACACAATGTCTTGATCCCCTTCATGTTTGATATTATATATGCACATGTGCTTCGGTTATCATACTAACATGGACATGTAATGGGCATCAACTTCCCCTAGATTGGAAAGGATGAGTGTGCCAAAAAGATATACATGTATATTAAACTTGACAATGGTTAATACAAATTTAATCATATGGCCAACTAATTCCACTAGCCACAATTGTCGTGCCTAGTTGTGCAAAAATTTCCACATTGTTCATTTTGGCCAGCCATTTATCGGGTGGTAACAACCGACAGTCGTATTTGGTATGTTAAGATATGTGCTCTATCTATGTGTGTTTGGTTTTATGATGTTTGTAATGTACCCAAGTCAGCATAAGAGTTTTATTCATGCTAAGATGATTACTCAGCCTAAATGAAAAAAAAAGCATAGTCAAAGTCCTATGAATCTTCCTTTCTACGTTTATCATTAATATCATGACCACTCTACTAATGAATGTCAAGCCTTATATTATAAAGTTCAACAACTCATTGATAATGACATCATTCACCTAACATGTCATAATGATTTAATTTTCAACCCTAATTTCTTTGAATAATATTTAAGTCCATATTATATTGCTCCACACTATGTAACATTGTTAGTCTATCCTTTTGGGGCTCATTTCCATACAATGTGTGATCATAATTTTTGAGTAGCATAATATGTCCTCTTTCTCCTTATTTGTGTCTCCAAAGTTTGGGGGAAAGGGTATTATATCAATCTCTCTCATACTTTCCAAGGATCCACTTTTCCCTTGGTTAAGAAAAATTTGTCTATTATGTGATATCCAATCTTACATAAAAATGTTGATTTGCATTAAGGATTCTCTTCTATACAAGATATATGCATCCTTGATCATAACCTTTTTATTGTTCTCAATTGGGTTTCCATGGTAAACTGATCCTTCACCTTGGAGACTAAAAGTGTATCATCCTTCCTTAAAGAATCCCTTTAGCTAGTAATAGGGAAGATGTGTATTATTCCATTCTTATTCATAATATATTTTTAACATGTTAGGAATAACAATCCACAAGCACAACTGAGAGTGGGGGTGAATCAGTTGTGATACAAAATATTAAACTTTAAACTTTATAAACCAAAACTTCAATGCAAATGATAACACAGTAAATGCCAACACAATAACACAATACTTATTGTCGAGGAAACCCTGTTAAAGGTAAAACCTCGGTGGGAATTAGCACCCATAAATGACGTACTGAGAGAATAGTATCCTTGTTAAAATATTTAGCCATGTTAGGAGCTTATTACAACATTATAGTACATAGTCCCTATTGTTGGAATTATATTGAGATAATTTGTACTGAGAGGGGAGGGGTGAATCAGTACCACTGAAACTTTTCTTGGTTAGCCCATTAATCCTTAGTCATCAGTTTGTAAAATAACTTATCTATCTCTATTGTCGGTAATGCTTGTGTTCGCCGGTAATTCTTGTGTTCACCGGTAATGCTTGTGTTCACCGGTGAAGCTTGTCACATTTATACTTAGCATTTTTCTCAAAAAGTCTTTGTGCTGTCGGGTATGCTTGCATTTCACCGGTACTACTTATGGTTCACCGGTGATGCCTGTTGTCTGCCGGTAATGCTTTCTGACTGTGTTTTTCCTCTGAGTATACTAATGGAAAAATAATGTCATCAATCTCCCCCTTTGACATTAGTATCAAAAAAATGATATGTGCAACATACTGAGTATATTAGTATGTACATTTGTGTATACTACTGCCTTAGTCATTTGAATGACTCCCCCTAAGTATATGCCGATAAGTGTAAGTATATATATATCTTTTATCTTTTTTTTTTTTTAATATATATATATTGTACATAGCTATATACATTGCCTTTCCTCCTTTTTTGTTT
>MU223111.1:1478536-1507388 GCA_018584345.1 Thuja plicata | reverse complement strand
AGCTTTTCTTGCATCATTCATAACATCAATCATTTTTACCATTTGAGTCTCTTGACCAATTTGCAGCATCTTGATTTGGTCTGTTAGATGTAGATTGATCTCCTGCATACTTGTTATCTCTTCAGCTAATGCATTTGAAGCTTTGTTCATTGATGATTCTGCTGCTTCAAAATACTCTTGTATTTCCATTTCTTTGTAGTCTTTCTCATTCAACCTACTTGCCATAATCTATCTTTCATCAAGAAGTTTTCTTAGCTTTATCTTCGCCTCCTTATACTGCTCAAAGTTTATTTGCATTTGTAACTGCTCATTCTCAATAGTCATGTCAAGTCTGAATTCATCCATTGCCCTGATCTTTTCTCTCAAGTCTTTAAGCTTTTCAAGAGAGAGACTCAGCTTTGATACCAATTGTTGGAATTATATTGAGATAATTTGTACTGAGAGGGGAGGGGTGAATTAGTACCACTGAAAAATTTTCTTGGTTAGCCCATTAACCCTTAGTCATTAGTTTGTAAAAAAACTTATCTATCTGTTCATCTTTCTTTATGCATATGAAATCATATCATACATTCCATTTGATGTGTAATAGTAAAAGAAACATACATGAAATTTGATAACACATAACACAAGATATGGTATCACAGAAAACTCCTGTTAAGGAAGTAAAAACTACCGTGGGGATTGTTACCCACAAACTTCACTATCTGCAGATAAGAAGAGCCGATTAAGGCTTACAATTTTGGTCACTTCTGATGACCTACCCTATTAGGAGTATTACAGTGGAGACCTATTAAGATCTACTTTGTTTGAAGCTTTAGCAACACTGTTAAGTGTGCACTCTGTTAAGAGATTTACATAGGACAATTAAGTCCACCTTCTACAAAAGGATTTTAGATGTGATGCACTTGTTAGAATGCAACTACATAAGTCTTTGATCCGATGATAAATGCATTCTTTAATTGTTGATAAAATAGATCCTATGAAGCTCCAAAAATACTGTTAATAATCCTTCCATGATTGAGTATTACCTTTATCTTCTCGTCGGTATCCTCTGTGTGTTCTTGTTAACTGATGTATTCTGTTTCTGCTCTTTGCATGAATTCTGCCTTCTGCTTCTTAGATGCTCTTTTTGGCTATCAATTAGTAGGAATTCATGTACTTACAAATGAGTACGAACATATATTTATACTAATCTAGGCTCAATTCTTGATTCATGCATTTATATATTAACTCTAGATTCAAGATATACAACTTGATCTTGATCTGTAGTTAGATATGCTTTTGATCCATTAGGATGCTTTAAAGCATTTACATAAAGAATGCATGGCCATCTAACCTTATTTAAAACAAAAATAAAACTCTATAAATAGATTT
Source organism: Thuja plicata (assembly GCA_018584345.1). Lineage (NCBI taxonomy): Eukaryota > Viridiplantae > Streptophyta > Pinopsida > Cupressales > Cupressaceae > Thuja > Thuja plicata. Next base: position 1,506,014 of record MU223111.1, on the reverse strand, counting down.
ATATTGCTTTGATCGACGTGTAAAACTCAGATCCACAATTTACGGGTTCTTGATCTGTCTGTCAGTTCTGATGGTTGGTTTTCTTGATCTTCAGTGTTCCTTTCTCTGAACATGTCATCGGGTATGCTTGTCGGTTCCTATCGGGTTGATTCTGGAAACTGTATTGTTAGTAATGCTTGTGTTCACCGGTAATGCTTATGTTCGCCGGTGAAGCTTGTCACATTTATACTTAGCATTTTTCTCAAAAAGTCTTTGTGCTGACGGGTATGCTTGCATTTCATCGGTACTGCTTATGGTTCGCCAGTGATGCCTGCTGTCTGCCAGTAATGATTTTTGACTGTGTTTTTCCTCTGAGTATACTAATGGAAAAATAATGTCATCACCTGTTAAAGGATAGACCCTGTTAGGAGTCAAGAGTAATAGTGGTCTTACTACCTAGGCACACTTCCCAAAGAAGGTTAATGCAGCGCTCAAGGATTTATAATCTGAACAAGTGTATATAGAAAATATACAATCTAGTGAACTATCTGATAGAAACTGTCTTTTCTTGGTCAGTTCCAATGAAGTATTCTTATCACAAACTCTGCTCGACATCCTGCAGCCAACAAGCCTCACAACTTTCATACTTCTCTACCTTTTCAATCTCTACCAAATATTTCCAAAAGAAAACATCTCTCATATATACCCTATTACAATAATTCATTAGGTCAGCCAATTAAGCTTTCCCAATACACAAATAATTAATTAGGTCAGCTAATTAGGCTTTCCCAATATACAAATAATTGTTTAACCCCTTGCTAAGATACACATGGTACCTATAACAAGTAAACATCAATTACAATAAATCACTTATACTCCAAGATCTGCAATCCATGCTCACAATTCAGAATACACGTTACAAGTCTGAAGTCAGCCACCAAATAGGTCTCCTCCAGAATACATGCTACAACTATCATCACCAATACTCTCACAAATATCAATCACCAACAAATATTCCTCAATATTTCCTCAGTCATCCCATAAGATTGCAAACACTGAAACATCTTCATTTATAAGATATATGCAAAATACATAGACCTTCTCTGTCAAGCATTACTGTCACAGTCCAGAAACCAGTCTTCACTAAAGCATATGTACCATTACCAATATGTAACCACAATTCAAGTGACCTTAGGAATAAGGTCATCACACATCCTTCTTCATATCCTTGTCTTCGATCATTCTGAATCATCCGTATAGTGTCTATACACTTCTTCCAGTCAAATAACTAGTTTTTTCTCTCCATAGAAACATATGTTGACATCAGTGACAAAACATGAATATCAATAGCATAAATAGTATCCAAATTTGATATCATCCAACAATCTCCCCCTTTGACATTGATGACAACATATTGGAAAATCCATCAACCCAAAAAATTCTCTCTCTTAATACAATCTTCTCAATATCCTCAACAAAAATCTCCTCAAAATAGTAGGGATTTTCACATAGAATCTTTCCCCCTTTGGTAGAAATGGAAAAGGGTTCCACAACTCATCTGTAATCTTTTGTAGGGTGTATCATTTTCAAATCTTCATATCTAACGGCCAGGTGTAAAGTCACCCAAATGTTCTCCATAGTGTTCCTGCGATCACTCCCCCTGAGGAGTAGATCCATACATCAAGTCCAGACAATGATATAGCTCTGAAAGCCACTAGATCGATGCATGTCTGCATCAATTAATTACCATTGGGAGGGGTTCTCACCCCAAGCATTCTTCTGAGATATTCAAAATCATCTTTTGGAAATTTTTTTGTAAATATATCTGCTATCTGTTCCTTTGTGCTAATATACTCCAGTCTAATCTCTTTCTCTGCTAGCTTCTCCCTCGAGAAATGATACTTAATAGAAATATGTTTAGTCTTTGAATGCATTACAAGATTCTTCAAAATATTCACTATGCTAGTGTTATCACAATGGATAACCACCGTCTCTTCAAAAATTATTCCAATGTCCTCTAGTATTTGTTTCATCCAAATAACTTGTGTACAATTTATTGTAGCAACAACATACTCTGATTCAATAGTAGACTGAGTAATACAGTCTTGCTTCTTACTTAACCAAGAAACCATCCTTTTCCCAAGGAAAAATTCTCTGCTACTTGTAATATTTCTATCATCTACATTACCTTCCCAATCCGCATCAATATAAGCCTGCAAAATAAATTCATATGCTTTTTCATACCACAATCCATATTCTATTATTCCTTTCAAGTATCTAATAATTCTTTTCACAGTAGCAAGTTGTGTCTCTTTAGGATCTGCTTGATATCTTGCCACAATTCCAACTATATTGGAAATATCTGGTCTAGTTTGAGTTAGATATTGTAGACCACCAATCATCGATCTGTACTTTGTTTGAAAAACACTTTGAGTCTCATCATTACTAGTCAGTTTGTATCCATTCACCATGGGTGTCCCAACAGGTTCACAATCTTCCATTCCAAACTTTTTCAACATTTCCTTAAGATACTTGGTCTGAGATATAAAAATACCATTCTTACCCTGATTAATTTAAAAACCAATAAAAAAATTCATTTCACCAATCATTAATATTTCAAGTTCATTTTCCATTTCTTTAGAGAACTTCTTATTCATCTTATCATTGCCTCCAAAAATGATATCATCAACAAAAACTTTTATGATTAAGATTCCATCTTCATCAGTTCTTAAATATAAATTATTGTTTGCATTATCTTTTCTGAAACCAAGACGGAGTAGATACTTGTCCAGTCTTGCATACCATGCTCTTGGTGCTTGTTTCAGTCCATACAATGCTTTCTTCAACTTACAAACCATGTCTTCCTTTTCTGTCAAGGGAAATCCATCAAATTTCTCTATGTATACTTCTTCTTCCAAATCTTCATTCAAGAACACTGATCTCACATCCATATGATATCCTTTAAAGTCTTTATGTGCAACATAAGAAAGAAGTAATCTCATAGCTTCTAGCCTAGCAACATGAGCAAATGTTTCTTCAAAGTCTATGCCTTCTTGTTGCGATTAGCCTTTACAAACTAGTCTAGCCTTATTTATTACCACTGTTCCTTCCTCGTCCATCTTGTTTCTAAAAACCCATTTAGTTCCTATTAAATTTTTATTCTTAGGTCTTGGAACCAATTCCCAAGTATTGTTTTTCTTTATCTGTTCAAGTTCTTCTTGCATAGCTTTAGTCCAAGATTCATCTCTACATACTTCATCAGTAGTTTTATGTTCAACTTGAGAAATCAAACAAGTTTCATCTCTAACTGTAGATCTAGTCATCATACCTTTATTTGCATCAGCAATGATTTGTTCTTCAGGATTGTTCTTATTAACATACCTCAGAGTCTTAGGATTCTCAGTAAGCTCAATTAATTCATCTTCAATCTCATTATCAACCATCAAAGGTTCTTCAAGAGTGACCTCTTTTATTTATGAAATATCACCACACTCGTATATTCTTTCCTGAATATGAAACTTTTCATCTATCCTCACATTAGCACTTTCAATCAACTTCCTCAATCTCAAATTGAAACATTTATATGCTTTTCTCTTAGTAGAATAACCAAGAAAACTACCTTCATCACTTCTAGCATCAAACTTACCTATCTCATCATCTCTTTTGATATAACATTTACTTCCACATATTCTAAAATATTTTAAAGTAGGTGTATGATCAAACCATAATTCATAAGGAATCTTACTTGTACCTTCTCTAATATGAATTATGTTCAAGGTATACACAACAGTACCAACAACTTCCCTCCAATGAATATGTGATACATTTCCTTTCGGAAGCATAGTTCTTGCAGCATGTAATATTGTTCTATTTCTTCGCTCTACTATCCCATTCTGTTGTGGTGTCCTAGGTGCAGATGTCTGCTTAAATATTCCATGCTCCTTATAGTAGGAATTAAATAAATCTGATTTAAACTCACCACCTTTGTCTGATCTCAAACATTTTATCTTTAAACCAGATTCATTCTCAAATTTTGCTTTGAATAGCTTGAATTTGCCAAATGCTTCAAATTTCTCTCTCAAATATATAACCCACATTATCATAGAAAATTCATGAAAAAATAGCATAAATTACCTTTCACCATAATAAGATCTTGTTCTTGTAGGACCACACAGATCTGTATGTACTAGATCCAACTTCCCTTTTTCTGAGTAAGATTTTCTTTTAAAACTACTTCTAGTTTGCTTCCCCATAACACACTCTCTACACATAGTGTTAGATGGCTTCACAATATTAGGTAGATCTCTTAAAACATTAGTCATACTTGCCTTCATAATATTATCAAAGTTAACATGACAAAATATTCTATTCCATAACCGATTGTCATCAACCTTCGCAATAAAACAAGAAGCTTCAGATGTATTCAATTAAAATACATTACCTCTAGATTTAGTACCAAATGCAATCAAGTCTCCTATTTTACTTCTGATTGAACATTTCCCATCAATGAATTTCAATTGATAACCTCTATCCACTAACTTCCCAACACTCAACAAATTATGCTTAAGTCCATCAACAAGTAGTACATTGTCAGTATTAGTCTTTCCATCTAGAGAAATAGATCCAACTCTAATGATAAGCTTAGGAGTATTGTCACCAAATCTAACAACACCACCATCATATATTTTTAGACTCAAAAACTTATTTTTATCTCCAGTCATATGATGTGAACAACCACTATCTATAACCCATTCAGATTTCTTTTCAACATAGGATACTAAAGATTTTTCTTCATGTAGAGGTTCATCATCCTTAATACAAATAAATCAAATTTCATCATAGTCACCATCATCATCAGATACGCCTTCACTAGCATAATAAAATTCATTGGCTTTTGAATACTTAGATTTGTAAAACTTAGGTTTATGCTTTGGAATCCTTGTAGGACATCGAGATGCAAAATGACCAATCTTGTTAAATGAAAAATATTTCAAAGGTAATTTGCCTTCAAATTTATCCTTACCTCTTTTTTCTCTTCTAGCGATCAGGGCTACCCTTTCATCTAGATTTCTATCTTCCTCCTGTATCTGTTCCTGTTCATCAGCACAGGCTCTAATCTCTTCTCTCAAGTCACCATTGCTGGTGTTCATAATTCCAGATAAGGTCTTTTTGTTTCAATGGACAGTCCCCTTGAATGGTAACTCTACTTTAGGTAAAGTATCTCCCAGTTTTGTGGACTCAAAAGTAGTAAGCTTCCCAATCAACATCTCTCTAGTGAAGTTTGGAGTCAAAGGTATAATCTCCTCTATAGCTTGTACTTTATTTTTGTATATAGGTGTCAAATATCTGAGTATCTTTGCAATCACTTCTTCCACACTGTAAGTACCCCTAGATTTTCTGATGCTAGTAACCACTTTAGTAATTATTTGTGCATATGTCCTAATGTTATCATCGTCTCTCATCTTCATTGATTCCATCTTTGTCTTCCATTTTTGTAGCTTTTCCTATTTAGTAAACTTATCTCCAATATACATTGCTTCCAATCTTGTCCAAATCTCATGTGCAGAATCCAATTCTTTTACCTCTATGAATTCACCTTCAGAAAGTGTGTTGATCAATGATTCCCTTGTGATCATATTACATGAAAATAACTTCTTATAATATTCAGTAGCATTCTCCAATTCATCTTCAGTAGCTATCTTTTCCTTATTTTTCATGATCATCCAGTAGTCAATTCCCAAACATAGAAAATGTGTTCTCATCTTGTTCTTCCAACTATCAAAGTTTTCAGGATAAAATTTTGGACTATCCTTCCTATAGTAATTCATCTTCAGGATCACCTCAAGTTGTTAAGATTTCTCTCTAAATACCAGTAGCTCTGATACCAATTGTTAGGAATAATATTCCACAAGCACAACTGAGGGGAGGGGGGGGGGGGGGGGAACCAGTTGTNGGGGGTGAACCAGTTGTGATATAGAATATTAAAATTTAAACTTTATAAACCAAAAATTCAATCCAAATGATAACACAGTAAATGCCAACACAATAACACAATACTTGTTGTTGAGGAAACCCTATTAAAGGTAAAACCTCGATGACAATTAACACTCACAAATGATGTACTAAGAGTATAGTATCCCTGTTAAAAGATTTAGCCCTATTAGGAGCTTATTACAACATTACAGTATATAGTCCCTGTTAATGGACAAACCCTGTTAGGAGTCAAGAGTAACAGTGGACTCACTGCCTAGGAACACTTCCCAAAGCAGGTTAATTCCATGCTCAAGGATTTACAATCCCAATAAGTGTATATAGAAAATATACAATCCAGTGAGCTGTCTGACATCAACTGTCTTTGCTTGGTCAGTTACAATGAAGTATTCTTATCACAAACTCTTCTCTACATCCAATAGCCAACAAGCCTTGTTGCTTTCACACTTCTCTTCCTTTTCAATCTCTACCACATCTTTCCAAAAGAGAATATCTCTCATATATACCCTATTACAATAATTCATTAGGTTGGCCAATTAAGATTTCCCAATACACAAATAATTAATTAGGTCAGACAATTAGGCTTTCCCAATATAAAAATAATTATTTAAACTCTTGCTAAGATACAAATGGTACCTATAACAAGTTAAAATCAATTACAATACATCAGTTACACTCCAAGATCTGCAATCCACACTCATAATTCATAATACACGTTACAGGTCTGAAGTCGGCCACCAAATAGGTCTCCTCCAGAATACACGCCATAGATGTTGTCACTAATACTCTCACAACTATCAATCAACAAAAAAATCCTCAATGTGTCCTCAATCATCCCATAAGCTCTCATACACTAAAACATCTTCATTTGTAAGATATACACAAAATACAAAGACCTTCTTTGTCAAGCATTACTATCATAGTCCAGAAACCAGTCTTCACTAAATTATCTGTAACATCACCAATATGTAACCTCAAGTTAAGAAACCTTAGGAATAAGGTCATCACACATCCTTATTCATATCCTTTTCTTCAATCATTCTGACTCATCCATATAGTGTCCGTACACTTCTTCCAGTCAAATAACCGGTCTGTTCTCTCCATAGAAAAATATGTTGACATCAGTGACAAAACATTAATATCAATAACATAAATAGTACCCAAATCTAATATCATACAACACACCATCCTTCAAAAGGATCCCTTTTACACTCCTTGCATGGTATCTCTTTACATTCATCCCTTCCTTGACCTCATAGGAGCTATGAGCTCTTTGTCTTGGATTGGGTGTTGCTTGTGGATATTGTCTCGGTGTTAAAAGTGCTTTATCCTTGTTCATATTTTCCTTAAGATGTTTAAATAGTAATTATTTTCCATCTTAAGGGGGAGGCATACATGACCTCCTTATTGAAAATATTTTTTTTACTTTAAGCATGACGAATTCACTAGTGTAATACAATTTTCTAGGGCTAGATCACTCTCCCTTTCACATTTTCAGGATTGGTTGACTAGCATAACACAATTTTATAGACCATTTGACCTATCCTTTTTAGGGGTTGACTATCATAACACACTTTTCTAGACCATTAAACCTCTCATTTACATTTTCATAATTTGACTAGTATGTGCTAGAGCATCAACTCCCTCTTTACACTCTCTTTGATGGGTGTCACTAACATAACACAATTTCCTAGAACATTTTCCCTTTTTCTCTCTTTCTTATCTATCTCTCATGGATCGCCAAGCACAACATAATTGTTTAGCCCATGTCATCCATGATTATCTTGATCTCTCCTCCATAATTCTATAACATAACACATTGTTGGTTCCTGAAAGGGTTTATGCTATGAAATAGAAACCAAGTTTACCTCTCAATTACCTATGGAGAAGCCAGCTCCAATTATCATAAATCTCCTGGACTTGGACCAACTGACAAGGATCTATTAAACCCTCCTGTATTTTAGGCTTTGCAAAACCCAGGAGGGTGATCCCTTAGTGTATTTAGTATTCACACATTACTCTTGTAAATAACACTAACATAAAGCATGCAATCTTATACAGAGGCTCAACTAAAAGGGACAATGTTATGAAAATGATAATTCCTAGTGATCCTCAACCAGTTTGGAGCATGAGATGAAAACCAAAAAATTGCAACATAAAAGAAAATACTTATGTATGATTTTATGAGTTGGGACCAAAATGAAAAAATAGAAGATGCATAAGGCTTGACCAGTGCCAAGGGAAGGGCTACGATGTCACATAACTAGCATCTCATCCTACAATATCAAACATATTTTGCAAATATTATCATATTATGATAACAAGACCACTAAAGGTTTATCATATGACCATTCTTAGAAATCCATATGTAAACACAATACCATTTTTACATTTGTTGAAACATTTACTCTACTCCTTGAACAGAAAGAAACAAAAAAAAACTCTAATGCAAAAAATGTGCATGAAAACCCAGATAATCTTTGATTATTTAAATTTAAAGAGTATTACATTTCAGCCATGGAGACAGTCTCAAAATAAAATATACTCATGAAACTCATTGTAAACATAAAAATACTTAAAATTAAAATACTAATAGTTATATTTCTCCCCAACTCTTACATTTTTAAAGAGCTTATGACCGCCTTGGAAAGATTTTTTTAGAAATTAGAACCTAGAACTAGAACCTAACCACTAGATCCTAAAATTCATCCCCCTTCTTTTATAGTTGTAAATCCCTTTTATAGACACAAGGGAGAAAACAATATTCGGTCCATAAAAGACACATGTCACAAACCTGCAGGACCACTTGTGACTCCAATTACAATAATATTTTCAATTACCTCCCGAAAAGTCTTCATGTTTTGGTGTACGTGATGAGTTGATGAAATAGAAATTCAATTACATGTTTCTAGAAACAAAAACGTATATGTGCTATGCCACCACCACCCTTGAATGCTTCCAGATGGACCATGAGTTATATTTATTTAAGATACAAAGAATTTCCTTTCCCAAACTGAGCATTTTCCTTCCTAGATTGGAAAACTAAAACATGGAAAATGGAAGCACTCCTCTAAACTAGAGGAGGAGCTCCAACCAACAAGTCCAAGATCAAAGAAACTAGAAAATAAGGTTCACATGGACCTTATAAGGAGGAGAGGTGGTTGCAACTACAATGCTAGTGCAGAGATGATTAGATGCAACCCCAAACTTGTCCTAAAACTATTTATTCCACCCTGTGGAATCCTTGCTACATCCCTAGGACCACCAAAGATGGATGGGAGGAAGTGGAACAAACAAGAAGGGCCCAAACAACAGGAAAATGGGTTTCAAGGCTCCTCTGATTATTCCTGCCACTTTCAAGACTCCTTTGATTATAAACATACTCAGATGGAAGAACTTCCATCCAATATCACAGAGTTTACAATGATAATTTGCACAACAATGCTCAACCATTACTCTTTTCTTGCTTTAAAACCACCTCAAAAAACTATGAGGTCTTTTCTCTTTTCTACCAACAAAGCCACCATCGTGCTATATTTATAACTCAAAAACACTCTACTTGGTGATGTTGTCACTTAAATAATATTCGTTGAAGCTTTCTCATCCTATCAATCATATCAACTAGACTAAAATGTTGCCAATTTGGAGCTCTCCAATGCAAATATTATGATAATCCATTTCCTTTCTTTGACCTTTTCTTGGGGACAATTTCTTAATCTTATCCCTCTTGATAAAATCTTTGATAAATCTACAACTACTTGATCCTGTTGGAAAACCATATTTATATCAACATCAACCCAGACCTCATCCTGATTCTCCTACACCACTAGAATTTGGCTTCACATTACCATGGTATTTAGACCCATTTGTGATGATTTGAAAAATCTATACTTTACACATTCCTATATCGACAAAGAAAAGCCTTGGTCAGTGGTTACTTCCTGTGCAACGATGAGAAATGGTACCAACCACCTCTCTTTAAAAAATGCTTAAAATTAAACAATTTAGTAACCTTCAAATCAACATATCTAATGATACACAATGGTAAAACTGAAAAATACCACTATGACGGCAAGAGAAATCCCACCTTAACAAATAGGAAATCTCCAAGTCAGTTCTCCATCAACATCCATTTCCATAGTCATTTAACCAACATTTACCCTCGACGAGGACACTTGTCAACATCTTGTAGATTCTCTATCATTAAAAATCCTAAAAAATTTGATCATGAATCATGAGAATGATCTTAACTGATCTTTATCTTACTATCAACATTACAGTCCTTCCCCTCTGACTTAAAAATTGAGAAAATTTATCATTTAGAACATAAGATCACCACTCAAATTTTGTGCATGTAGAAAGATGGTCCTAGTAGTAGCATGATAGATAAACAACCAAAAACCACAACCACAAGAAAGAAAATCCAAAATTCTTTAGCCACTCAACTTTATGCCAGGTATCACCTTCTCATGTATTCATGATCAACTATGGCAGTTACATTATCTATTACGAGAATGCAAACAGTCAAGAAAAAGGTAACTGTTAATTAAAAAATTGACTGTCATCGAGACACTAACAATAAAACTAACCATCAACCATGACACAAACCTTGATATCGCTGGTTAAAACAAATAGAACCGCTGAGTAGATAAAACAAGCCAGATTAATGAAAATAAAAACCACGGGGCCACAACTTAAGAAACAATGAACCTAGGGAATTAAACAAAAAGGTCCCCCTTTTACAATGATGACACTCATTCCTTAAGTCACAAAAAGGTAATGATGAAATATAATAGGGCTAGGGTTAGGCGTATAGGAAACTTGATCAACACATGAAACACAAACCCTAAACCCTATTAACATAATTAAGAGTGATTTTCTTGTTAAAACAATAAAAATAACAAGGAATCAAAATACTTACATATATATTTTAGAGCACTACTAGTGGCTCTTGTTGGGGACGTTCATTCCACTGGAATGAAGTACCAAAATCTTAGGTGAAGAAAAGTAGACATATCTCGGTTCCAACTGTTTAGTCAAAAGCTCTAAAACTCATTTCATAGCCCCATGCCACCAAACGAAAAGGAAAATGCCAATTTTACCATTGTCAAAAACCAGCCTACTGAAAGACTTGATCTCTTTCAACCCATATTTATTTCCACTATACCACTATTGGATATATAAAGTTATTTCATTTCTAGTTTATTCTTTGTTATTATGTTTCGTATGTTTAAACATAAACTGAATATTTTTATCCTTACACGACACATATGTATTATTTTCATCACATGAAAAGCATTCATATTCCTCACTATTCACCTTACTTTCTTTCTCTATCAAAGTACCTCCCCAATTAATTGGAAATATAAAGTACTTATACTCTTCCAAGTGAGGTGCAACATGATACTCAAGCTTATATACAACATCTATTTCAAATGTAAAACATTTATAAGCATTTCCTTCAATGTACTCGTCAGAGTCCTAATCAAAGAGTGGATTATCTCTGCACCAATTATGATCCCTATTAATACTATCTGATGAAAAAGAAAGCTCATCAAATAAGGGATTTTTCCAAATACTAATTTTTGATGCAAACATCTTTGTCTCCCCCATGTAGAAAATTAAATTTTTCTCTGTATCATCACACTCTGAAACTTCACAAATAGGGTTCTTATCACAATAATAATTGTACTCAACCACGAACTGATAACAACCAAAACTGTCCCTTATTTCATGTGGTGATTGATCAACACATATATTTGAATCTTTTGTCATACCCTCGTAATATGGAATAGTATGATCAAAAGATTTATCTAATTCAATATCACTATCAACCATAAATGGTTGCATCATACTATTCAATCTCTCAAAATGAGACATAACTGATTTACTTGAGAATGAGTCAACATCATCAAAGTCTTGCATACAAGTATTTTATTCAATATATGTATAACCTTCCACCTCTACTCCATACAAACTACTAGATTCATTTGAAGTATATGAATGTAGATGGACATTCCATGTGGTCTTCTTACAAGAAAACTTAATATTTTTGCTACATAATGTGGTATATGAAAATATCTCCATCTCTGCATCAACTATGTCATATATTTTATCACTAACCTTTTCTTCACCAATATGAGGAATAAACACCATCTGGGACAAGTTCTCTTCACTCATATTTTTTTTTTTATGTCTCATAACATAGTTAGTGTGATCACCAGGGATGTAAATGATTTGACACAAATCTTCACTTCTTGATTAACATCTTTCTTCAACATTTGGTGTCTTAGGATAATAAAAATTTGTAGATAGATATCCCTTAGGAATTCCATATTTTAAGTTATTCTCAGTAGCCATTGCTATCCTATAAGCCTAATGCAAGGTTTGAGGATCCTTATCTCTCAACAAATAACTCATTTCTTCATCAAATGCAACTAAGTAAATAACCAAACATACTGCATCATTTGGCCTATAGTTTCTAGGAATGTCACCCAATGTTCTTGCAAATTAGAAATTGAAATAAGGGACTAACTCGTTTTCTTCCCTTTCAATATTCACGAATCCTTTTATCACTGAACTTGGATTAACTCTTTCACCAAAATTTTCCATGAAATATGCATTTAAATCATCCGATGAAGAGATAGCACATGTTTCCAAATATGAAAACCAATCTCTGACATCTTCCTTCAAACATTGAACAAAAAGCTTCATGAAAACATCTTCCTAACTTATCTCAAAATCTCCCATTAAATTAGAAAATTCCCGCAGATGTTGATATGTAGATTCTGAGCTTTTCCCTTTAAAATTTGGTAAATATTTCCTAACCTTAGTAGGAACAAGGGTTGGGAAACCTTCAATACCATTGAAACTTAATGGTTTGTATCTTTCAATAGAAAACATTTTGCAATAACTTGATAGGGGCTACATACTTTGCAAGTTTACCTTTACTATCTCACATGTATGTTTAGGCAAATGATAAATCTTCTTATGCATCTTATAAAATTTGGGCATAAGCCCTACAACGGATCACTCAATTCCCTACTTCTTTCTTTTATCACAATCTTAAGATATTACAATGCATAACTCAAACATACTTCATCAGTTTAATATTCAAATATGAAAATCATATCTCAGAAGTATATATAAAAATGACTACCATTCCCTTTCTTAATACTGTACTCAATAGGGAAACATTTTTTACAAATGACTTTCATAGAAAAGAACTTGAATCATGAAAATCAAAATACCTAGAGTGTTGTAGTGACTGCAAAACAACTTTCTAGATGGAAAAATTGATAGATATGAAGCTACCTTCATAGCTTCATTAGGTTCTTTGGTAGAGTTTCCACCTCTTTGCAGAGGACAAGTAGCTAATCAACTAAAACTTCTTCATAATCAAGTTTGTTCGAAAACTAACATAAGCACTACAACACCTCCTTATCCAACAATATGACATCATATGAATTCCTTCCTCAAACATTTCAGAGTACTTCATCACAAGAGCTCAAATATGCTTCATCTCTACTACAAATTCTTTGGTTCCTTTTTAGTTCTTCTCAAATAGTGCACACTAGTGTAGGTAGAGATCTCTGAGTTGCCACTCACAACTTGTGAGATATTATGAAAAAATCATGAAACATGGACAAATTTGGATAGAACTTACATTGAAATATTAATTAGAACAAATTATCAAACAACATTTATGAGAATTGACTCACTTGGCAAAGAGATGGAATATTTCATAACAAGCTTATGACTCTAAAAGATAAAATGATCTTCAACAATGAGTCCCCAGTAGAGTTGCCATTTTGTTGGTTCTTGAAAGGGCTTATGCTACGAAATAGAAACCTAGTTTACCTCAAGATTTTCTATGGAGAAGCCAACTCCAATTATCATAAATCTCCAAGAAATAGATCAACTGACAAGGATCTATTAAACCCTTCTGCACTTTGGGCTCTGTAAAACCCGGGAGGGTGATCCCTTAGTGTATTTACTAATCACGCATTACTCTTGTAAATAAAACTAACATAAATAAGATAATCTCATACGAAGGCTCAACTAAAATGGAGAATGTTATGAAATGGCTATTTCTCAGTGATCCTCAACCAGTTTGGAGAATGAGATGAAAAACAAAAAATGCAACATAAAAGAAAAGACTTATGTAAGATTTTACAAGTTGGGACCAAACTAAAAAAATAGAAGATGCATAAGGCTTGACCACTGCCAAGGGAAGGGCTATGGAGTCACATAACTAGAATCTCATCCTAAAATATCAAACATGTTTTGCAAATCTTTGAAAAATATTATCACATTATGATAACTAGACCACTAAAGATTTATCATACGACCATTCTTAGAAATCCATCTGTAAACACAATACCCTTGTTACATTTTTTGAAGAATTTACTCTACTCCTTGAATAGAAAACAACAACAAAAATAACTCTAATGAAACAAATGTGCATGAAAAACCCAGATAATCTTTGATTATTTAAATTTAAAGAGTATTACATTTCAACCATGGAGACGTCTCAAAATAAAATATAGTCATGAAACTTGTTGCAAACATAGAGATACTCCAATTTAAAATACTAACAGTTATATTTTTCCCTAACTATTACATTTTTACAAAGCTTCTGCCTATCTTGCAAATCTTTTTTTTTCAAAAATTGGAACCGAGAACTAGAACCTAACCACTAGATCCTAAAATTCATCCCCCCTTCTTTTCTGGTCATGAATTCCCTTTTATAGACACAAGGGAGTAAATACGCTTAGAGCTAGAAAAGACATAATGTCACAAACCTATAGGACCACTTGTGATTCTAGTTACAACAATATTTTCAATTACCTCCTAAAAAGTCTTCATGTTTTGGTGTATGTGATGAGTTTATGAAATAGAAATTCAACTGCATGTTGGTAGAAACAAAAATGTATATGATTCATGCCCTCATCACCCTCGAATTCTTCCAAATGGACTGTGACATGCATTTCTTTGATATACAAAGAATTTCCTTTCCCAAACTGAGCATTTTCCTTCCTAGAAAGGAAAACTAAAACAAGGAAAAGGGAAGCATTCCTCAAAAATAGAGGAGGATCTCAAACCTACATGCCTAGGATTATAGAAATTGGAAAATAAGGTCCACAAGAAAACTTGTAAGGAGGAGAGGTGGTTGAAACTACAATGTTGGTGCAGAGATGACTGGATGCAACCCCAAACTCATCCTAAAACTATTTCTTCCACCCTGTGGAATCCTTGCTACTTCCCTGGGCCCACCAAATATGTATGGGAGGAATTGAAACAAACAAGAAGGGATAAAATAATGGGAAAATAGGTTTCAAGACCCTTCTAATTATTCCTTCCATTTTCAAGACTCCTCTGATTATAAACACACTCACCTGGAAGAACTAAAATCCAATATCATAGAGCTTACAATGATAATTTGCACAACATTTCTCAACCATCATTCTTTTCTTGATTTACACCACCTTAGAAAACTATGAGGTCTTTTCTCTTTTCTACCAACAAAGCCACCATCATGCTATATTTATAACACAAAAACACTCTACTTACTGGCGTTGTCACTTAAATAACATTCGTTCAAGATTACTCATCCTATCAATCATATCAATCAGAATAAAATGCTGCCAATTTAGAGCTCTCTAATGCAAATATTATGATAATACATTTCCTTTCTTTGAAATTTTCTTGGGGATAGTTTCTTAATATTATCCCTCTTGCAAAAATCTCTAACAAATCTACAACTACTTGATCATGTCCGAAAATCACAATTATATCAACATCAACCTAGACCTCATCCTGATCCTTCTGCACCACTCGAATTTGGCTTCACATTACCATGACATTTAAACCCCTTTGTGATGAGTCAAATACTCTATACTTTATCCATTCCTATGTCAACAAAGCAAAGCCTTGTTTAGTAGTTACTTCCCGCGTAGCGACGAGGAATGGTTCTAATCACCTCTCTTTAAAAACATGCTTAAAAATCAATCGTTGATCAACCTTCAAATCAACACATCTAATGATACACAATGGTCAAACTAAAAAATTCCACCATGATGGGAAGATAAATCCCACCTTAACGAATAGGAAAGCTCCAAGTTAGTTCTCTATCAGCATCCATTTCCACATTCATTTAATCAACCTTGACCTTCAGCGAGGACACTTGTCAACATCTTGTAGGTTTTCTATCATTAAAAATCCTAACAAATTTGATCATGAATCAATGAGAACCGTCGATCTTAACCAATATTTATCTTACAATCAACACTGAATTCCTTCCCCTCTCACTTAAAACTCGAGCAAATTTATCATTTAGAACATAAGATCACCGCATGAATTTTGCACATGTAGAAATATGGTCACATTACTCGCATGACAAATAACCAACTGTAAACCACAACCACAAGATAGAAAACCAAAAATCCTTTAGCCACTTAACTTTCTATCAGGTATCACCTTCTTGTATATTCACGATCAACTCTCCGGGTTACATTTTTTATTACGAGAACGCGAACAGTCAAGAAAAAGGTAACTGTTAATTAAAACACTGACTGTCATCAGGACACTAACAATAAAACTAACCATCAACCATGACACAAACCTTGACATCGCAGGTTAAAACAAAAAGGACTGCTGAGCAGATAAAACAAGCTAGATTCATGAAAAGAAAAACCACGGGGCCAACAACTTAAGAAATAATGAACCTAGGGAATTAATAAAAAAGGTCCCCCTTTTATAGCGATTAAACTCACGGCTTAAGTCACAAAAAGGTAATGATGAAATATAACAGGACTAGAGTGAGATGTATAGGAAATTTGATCAACAGTACATGAAACACAAACTCTAAACCCTATTAACACAATTAAGAGCAATTTTCTTGTAAAAATAAGAAAAACACTAAGGAATTAAAATACTTGTAGATATATTTTAGAGCACTACCACACACTTTTCTATTTGATTGAATTATGGAGTCTTTTCTGATCTTTGATATGTTCTCTTTCTCTTTTCAGGTGACCACTTGTTCTCTTGCAATAGCTTTTTGAGCATGATGCTAGTAGTTGAGACATTTTATTTAGCAAGATCTCTTCAACTAGCTGGCTTGGAATCTTAGTAAGTTCTAGGATTTTGTTGTTGTTTTTTGTATCCTTGTATATGGATGTATGAGTTAAGATTCTTGGTTTGGGGGCTTATGTCCTTAATCTTAGCGATGTATTATCTCTTTGCAGTTTTCTCATGATCTTCATATTTATCTATTTTTCTGCTACTTTACCGTGAGCATGAGGTGGAATCATACTCCCACTAAAGTGGGAGCTAAATGTATCATCCTAAAAAGTAAGAACCCTTATTAGGTACAGATGTTTAGCCCCATTTTAGTATCTACGGGTTCACACATTAATTTTATATTCTTCTAGCATTCATTACATCCTATATTAACATTATTTATTCAAAGCTTGAGGTTGTCTCTTGCTTCTAAGCATACTTTCCTATTTTCTTCCAATCAAATAATTTATTTCCTCACCTAGGACCTATGCATTTATTTTACATTTTCGGGACCCTTCCCAATCTCATAACAACCTATAATTTATACCATCTCTTGTTTTCACCGTTCCTAACATTCTGACAAACTTTGAGTTGATTTTACCTAGAACAAGTGGACCTATCAACCTTTTTCTAATGAATAAATCAATCGGTCGACTTATTCCTAGGTTTTTGAGCCAAAATTTGGCCCATGGCCTGTTGACAGGTTTTTACTCCAAGGTTTAGATTTATGGTCGGTTTGGATATGATTTGAGCCCCAAAATGAGTATATAAGGAGACCTTATCATCTCATTTTGGATCTATCAATTCTTATGCAAGCTATCTATGTTCCATCTACAGTTGAAAGACAATCTATTATTTTAAGAAAAATTGGAGTTCAAGATCTCTTCTTCAATCAAGCATCTAAATCTTATATCCTTTTTCCTCATCAAGAATTGTGGAAAATTAAAACATCCATCATTCAAGGGTTTGGTTTCATGATTTCCTATTAGGGTTTTATGGAGTTCAAGCTATTGCATCAATAATTGTGATCACATCCAAAGAGGCTTTGCATCATCTAGGTATAAGGTGATTTGTGTTTCAAATCTAGCTTCCATTTAATCTTTCCTTATATAATTTCAATTTCATTTCAAGGTTAATTCCTAAATAGGGGTTTGACCAAGGAAAACCCCTTTCTACAATCTTTTTCCCTTCTTTTTTGTGTGGAGGAACATGTTGCAAATTTGCATATTTAGATCGGAGAAGAACAAACATAGTCTCAGGAATCCAGAAATTTTTATCAGATTCATAGCAGTCAGGAACTTGTTGACTTGTTCCTAAAAAACCAACTTGTTCCTACACTTTTTGGCTGAAAATTTCAGGATGGAAAGATTTAGGTCCCAGTCTTCCAGATTTGGAGCTACAATGGATTCTGACATTCCAATGATAGTCAAATTTAGATTCAAAGTACCACCTTCTTTATCTCATTTATAGGTGTATTTTTCCTTAATTATCTTCCCTTTCATTTACTTTATTTCAAATCTATCACATTAAATAACAATCTATCATTTATCAATCTCTTTCAAGGAATCAAAATCCCACAAAGAATAGATATTGCATTGACACACTTCCTCCTTTGGTTGTGTTAACCATATTTGTTTTGTGGGAGGCTTTGCATTCCAATTTATATCATAGGACTTGGTGAGTGATTTACATCTTAGATTTCTCACCATTTTCTATTATACATTTTGGTGAACCCGACTTATGACATTTCCTCTTTTGATCTTGGTAGTTATATTGCATTTACTATATGCATTTAGACCTATCATACTTTTGATTCAGTGTCTAGATCTACTTTTTATGCATTTTTTCTATCGCATATTTGCTACATCTTTCATTGACATTTATAAGCCAAAAAGTACAAGAAATTGATCTTTCATTTCATGAATTGTTGTTACCTTTTATTGATTTCTATGCATTCATTTCTTTCTTCTCATGCTGCAAAATTATTTAGGGCATTATCCCAAAACCATTCCATCACTTTTGATATAAAACATCCTCCCATCACCTTTCCTTTACATTATGTTACCACTAAAAATAATCAATTTGATACATATAACGTTGATTTGTCTTCTCTTTGATCACCTTATAGGGATATATTAAAGAAAGAAGATTCTTTTAACCTTTCTCTCAATGATCTTCCTCTTTGGGGAGGATGTTTGAGGATTGATATTAACTCTTATCCTAATATAAGCCTCATCTATATGAATAATTTGGTTAGGGATGATGATCCCCTTCATAATACTTCACCGTATATTTCTTTCAATGACTCCCCCTTTAAGGATCAAAATTTAGTGAGTCATGACTATTCCTATCCTAAGTGTGCTTTATATATAGAGATATCCCTAGCCTTGATGTTATACCTATTTGGGATTCACCCTTGAAGAATGATATTGATTATTCTCTTCCTCATGAAACAAAATTCATAAAAGAAGGTGATATAATGGTTGACATTTCTTCTACTCCCTCTAGAGATGAAACATTCATATATGATGGCGATTCTTATCCTAAGACATTCCCCCTTTATGAAGATATTTTAGAGAAAGAGAGGGACACCTTACCTTCAATTGAGGTCACTTTTAGAGAGGAATCATTAATGTGTATCCCTAGTGTCCATTATGTTATTCCTTGCATATGCGTCCCTACATTTTTTTTGCAAAAGGTTGGGTCCCCCCTTTTTTTCTCTTTATTTCCTTTTCTTTTCACTTTTGGTTCAACTTTTGTTTCTTTGGGCCTTTGCCCTTATTTGGTCTTCATCTTTATTTTGTGTCCTTCATTTTCTCCGTTACTCAGTTCTCGGAGTGTCATTCCCAAGTTGGTGGTTTTGGATCTCTGAGACTTGGTGACCGTTCCTCTTCTCTCAAAGGTGAATGATCATTAGGTGTTCCAGAGTCTAGACTCTGGTTGCCAACGTATTTCTCAAAATAACTTCTGGTAACTAATGCACTCTTCTAGGCATTATTTAAAGCCTTTTACCTTATCACTTTTACATTTACCACAAACTAATTACCTTCTGGCAAATTATCTTGAGAGCGAAGCAATTTGTTTTCCGAGCTAAGACGTCTGAGCTAGAAGGTGCAGAGGTGTGTTCGATGATTCTAGTGGAGCGTTTAGGTGATAGAGTGAAGTCATTTGTAGTACCCCCTTTAAGCATTTCCAGTTCCAGGTAGGCTCTTGGGTTCCCTTGCTTTTTGTTTCATTTGGTTTCCTTTTCCTTCTTTGTGTGTTTTTTGTTTTCCTTGGTTTTTGTTTCGTTGTGTGCTTGGTTTTTTGCTTCTGTTTGTATGTGTTCATCCTTGTTGTTCATTTTATTTTCAGTGTGTTCCTCATGTTTTTTGGGTATTCGTTCACCTTTTTCATTCAGGTTATATTTTTTGTTTGGCATGATGCTATCCTCAAACCTGGTGCGTCTCTTTTCATTTCATGGTCGTTCGACTCGAAGCTGAGATGCTCAGCCTCTGGGTTGTAAATTTTCTGTAGATATTAGTTTATTTCTTGCTCTGTAGTTTGTAAATTCTATAAATTTGGGTCTATATAGAGTGGTATCTCTCTGTAAATACTTGGTCGCATCTTGTAAGTCAAAGTTTGGCCTTGTAAATGTTTTGGCACTCTGTGCACCGTGGGGAGTCTCTGCAAGTTGTTTTGTGCATTTGTCGAGTCTATATAGCTCTATTGTTCTGCACTAAGGAGACGTTGCATCTCTGAGAGCCTTTCCTAGTCTGGTTCCTATGGAGGTAGCTCCTAAGGACCCTCTTTTGTTTTTCTCTAAATTATTTATGAGGTTTGAGAACCATGTCTACCCAATAAGCAGGTTGACCATCCTGGTTGGTGCAACCTTGGATGTCGAGGTGATGGGTATACCAGTTACATAGGCCATCTCACTAGTAGGCTATTAATTTTTTCTCTCTCCTTCATCCTTTCCATCTTAATGGCAGAATTAGTTTCCATGAACGAGCATTTAAAATTTTTCCCAAGTGGAAATTATTCCACTCGTGCCAAAACAATTGTCTATTAAATGTCATTACTTAGCCGAGTGGGCATGCGTGTGTTAGAGTACGACAGTAGAGCCACATCTCTTGTCACTAACGATTGCTGTCTTTTCAAGTTGATGTCGAGTGCACTGGTAAGCCTAGAATTTTCCACCTCTTTCACCCCCTTTGGGTCATCATTTTAAGTCTTTGGTACGTAAGAAATGTTTCATGCGTTAAAATTGCATACAATTCTCAGGCATATGATCCCCTTTAAGATGCCTTAACATTTTCTATTTCAGGTGAAAAGTAAGATCACTCTCAAAACCTCTGGAGTTAGGAATCTTTTAATGTTTATACACTAATTGTCTATTTTGCAAGAGAAGGTTAAAGAAAGAAAGAAATGGCTTCAAAATCTTCACCTCCCAGGAGCTTGAACTCCCGAGTGTTGTTGCAGGTACCAGCAAGAAGAACAAGGAACTGCAGGCATTGACGAAGCTCCCACTAACCCATAAATATAATAAAAGAAGGACAATTCTAGGGTCTCAAATTGAGTCTGTGCTTAAAGAGATCACCAACATAGATGTTGGTACTTGGGCCGAATTACAGTGCCTAATTTAGGCAATTCATGAAATACGACGGGCTAATGACTCCATCTCAATTAACTTAGTGGCATCCGGTATCATTCAAGCGGCTGGTTTTCCATGCTTAGTGCAAGCGCTAGAGCTATTTTTTCTCCTATCTAGATGGTACACTCTAGGCACTTTGGCTACTATGTTGGGTTCTCCCAACCCCCTTGGGTACCTGGTGCACATCGTCACTTTGGAATATGATGCCACCACCATAGGGTGGCACATCCCACACTTTCCAGGTGCTACTACTCTCACTAAGGCTGCTTCCCTTGAGCATTTCGAGGAAGCAAATGATCTGGCCTGACACTATCTCAATACTAAATGGCTAAAAAGTCTGTGTTGGGACTACAAGAAAATGCAGATAGAAATCCCTTGCTCTAACTTCAAGGAACCCATCCAAGCCGTGATCATCTTTTTGTGCAGGATTTTCAGGGAGCCCCATGCCTGGGAATTCTCCACCTGGATGTATTACTTTTTATATGGTATGACAACTAACAAGGAACGCTTTGACTAGACCGATATCATCACCAAGCATGTGGACATCCAAGTGAGGAAGGTTGAGGCAGAACATAAATTTAATATGACCTCCTATGTCCTCTGGCCCCTTGCCCAACAGAACCTAGGGATCCAGGGTTTAACAATAGTTGGTGTCCTCGGGGAGGGAGCTGGCCAGGCCACCCCATGGGACTACTTCCTCTAGATTCAGTGAGACAAGATTTTCCCCCATTTTTGTAGAGTCAATGACGCCTTCATCTTTCACAAGATAAATGCGATCACTGGTGATCAGGGATTTAGACTATCCCTGTAGGCCATGGGCATGGTAGGTGCATGGGGATGTTACTTCATCTAGTTTTCCCAGTACACTTATATTTGGGTGTTTGGATTTTATGGGCAACCCTTCCTATTACCCAAACATTGTGGGGACAGGGTCATTTTATTAGAATTTTGTAGGAAGATTTTGGAGGCACATGCCTTGACCTCTCTCAATAAGGTCACCACTCTAAAATTCTCATTCATTTGCGAAGAATAATCCTCCTCCCTCATCGTGGCCCGAGAAGCAGAAAATGAGCTAAGTAGCTTGAACTTAGCCATACATTCTTTCATTCGCAAGGACTATGACCCTCTTGGATGAATGGGAAGGTTGATGCCTAGGGGATTCAACCCCCATGTAGGACACTTAGAAGATTCTTGGGCCAACTGCCAAGATGAATACGATGTTCAGAAGTGACAATACACCAAAATGCTGAAAGGAATGATGGAACATCTCAAACTTCAGACATTCCCCCATAATTTTTCAGACACCAAGCCACATGAGGACCCCAAGTATAAAGATACACACATAGACAATATGGAACTGCCTTCAGTTGATTGAGATATGCCATAGATTTTGAGTATCGAGGCCATCTCAAGAATGGTAATTCAACGCAACCACTTGTATTTCACAAGGGTTTTCTCGAAGAGTGTCCAACTAAACAACCCATTTTTGGAAGCCTCCATCTCCCAGGCCACAAAGCAATCCAAAGCCCAAGGCAAGTAGAAATTTGACACCCCACCTCAGGTCCTAGACCCCATTTTGGTGCCCCTAATGGAGCAGTTGGGTGAGAAATTTGAACACTCCCAAAAATTATTGGATGCAGAAAACTAAAGAGTGACTTTTGGTCTCGGAGCTACCTCGATAGGTTCCTGTCCCCCGCCAAGAGATTCTCCCTCTCTTTCCATTTTACTAAGCGCAACATGTGAAGCAGAGATTGCAAGAACTATGACAATCACAGATCTTGGGGTGCCTCTCAAAAGAAGAAGGAAGCAAAAGGCAGAGTGACCTCTACGGAATAGAAACCTAGATCCCGAGCCTAGAAATGTACTTGATATTGAGGTACTTTCTTCCTCCTTCTCATCTGAAAAAGAGGATCACCCAGATAGTCCTCCAGAAATAGCATAAATCAACATTGACGATTTCTTCCCAATGGGTGATCTCAGAGAATTTCATGGTATGGTTGATAGCACAATGGAAGAAATAGTGGAGTCAGAGACCGGGGTTCCCACACATGAATCAATAGGGCTCGAAGAGTCTGTGGTCCAAGGAGGAGATTTATCTTGACCAGAACAGGTCAAAGAAGAAAAAGGGATACAACAAGAATAGGGAAGTAATCTGGCTATGGATAAATTGTTAGCTGATGAGGAAACTAGACCTCCAGGAACAACCGTAACCACTGATGCAGTGCTCCTAAGCTCAATTGGTGATCAAAGTTTGCTGACACCAACTAATGCAATGACCGACAAGGTTGTGGCCATGCTTCAACAAGTAGATCTAAATGAGTTGCCTCAACCACCTCCACCACCTAGCCCACCTATGGAAGATATCCTAGGAGGTGGTATGGAGGGAGAGAAAAGAAATGAAGGTGAAGATCCCATCGATATAGAGGACAACGCGTCTAGGGTAGAACTTGAATTGAACCCTGGGGATACTTCAAGTTTGGGGATGTTAATAAGCGGGCCAATTTCCCCACCATAGTGGTTAGTGGAGTCCCATAAAATAAAATCTCCGACGACCATCACGGACCCACTATCACTGGTAGAAATGTTGACCGAGGGCCAAGTCTTGAAGAAGCCTAACTAGGCTTGTACCCTTCACAACACCCAAAGGGCCCCAGACAACAATGTAGTGGAAATAATGCCACCCCTCTAGTAGGAAAAGAAGACTTAGAGGTTGTCATCGAAGAGTATGTAATCAAGGAGGTGCCTTTGGGTAAGAGAAATCTACAAGGGGAATTGGAACTCTTGAATAAAGTGATCCAGGATATTCATGCACGGTATGAAAAACAATCTCAAAAGGTGAAGGAGTTGAAGGTTACCAACGCAGATATTTTCAGACTACTGAAAAAGTTAGTGTGCCCCCTCACTTCCAAAACACCCAGACCTTCAGTCTCTGGGACATCACTCCCTCAAGGTGATGTTGATGCACTGAGGGTTATGAAGAAGGTGCTGGCAGTGGATGGCCTAGAAAATTGGGGCCATAAGAATTTTTATGTTTGATTCTCTCTCAGACTTCTTCTGGGAAAATGATACAGCAAAGCAAATGGATGCCACCATTCCTCAGTGGTAGGGAGAGATTGAGAAATATGAAGAGTGGAGGGATGCCTCATTAGAGATTATGAATCTTGGGGAGGAAAATGTGGCAACTACAGGCATCCTAGGAGATGAGTCATACGAGTTCTCTAGGACTCAGTACTCCAGACTTGCATTCAAAGTCAAAACTAGCAAGAAACTGGTGAGGGTACTGGAGGAACAACTACAAGCAGTCCAAACCTTATTGGACCAGTATGCTGCTCTCATCAAGGAGATTAGATTGGCTGATCCTCTCAGCTCCGAGACTTATACTCTTGTTGATTCCACACTTGGTAAGTTTGATGAAATGGTCAAGGCACAATTCTAGCCCAGGGAGATTTTAGTAACGCCGCAATGCTGGAGCTCTCCCAGATGGTCCTCAAGTCCCATGACACAGCCAAGGTGGCTGCAGAGTTAAATGAAAAGGTTGAGGATGTCGACGATCATTTTGAAAGTTTCATTGATCATCAAGACTGCCTCAGGACGTGGAAGAAGATGGCATACTCCAGATACTGGAGGCATATGAAAATTTCAAAGGCTAGTAAATTTTCCTGGACTCTAGGGAATCCTTCACCAGAGGAAAATTGCAGATTCATTCTTTATTCTTTGAGTGCAAGCTCCCAGATTCTAGAACTCCAAATTCTCAGTTTTGTATTATTTATAGTGATAGGCATCAACATCTCTTCCAAGCTGACCGATGAATATCTACGACTTGTTTTTATATCCATGGTCATCCTTCTTGGATTGAAGGGTCGCTATTAGTCTGAAGGCTCATTACAGACGTCTCCTGGGTCCCAAGATGTCATTCTAGCATTTAATATTTGGTGTACGAAGCCTCACTCGATCACCAAGACTTAGAAAACATTAAATGAGGGTGTATAGCCCAAGTTTCTTAGGGAAGCTCCATCATATCTGCAAGTATAGGGACATTTTTTCCAATGACGGCTTTCCCAGAGCTTCTTTCCTTCTTTCCTCTCTTTTCTTCTCAAATGATTGTATTATATTAGGGTAATTCTGGTAGTGCAGGTAGTACTAGCTATAAATATTGTAATATAACATGAATAGATAGCATAGGATTAGTCCATTAGGTAGTTAAATTTTTCTATAAATACCAAGTCTGATGCCATTCCAAGGGTTGACAAATTGGTGATTTAGTTGTCCACAAGCAATGCAAGTTTCAGAGTTTTTAGCCATCTTGTTTTAGAGTTCATAATAGATTAACGGTCCCTTGGGGCCACTAGTGTAAGTACTAGTGATGCTGGATTTGAAGTTAATGAAAGAATGATGAACACCATTCAACACTATGCTCTGTGTTGTTTTTGATCCCAGAGTTAGTGAACGATTTTCATGTTGTACGCTTCCTTATGTCCTTTGTTCCAGTTCTGCAATGATTTGATGAAATATTTTACTTCACTACTAATATATGTGTGATTGAAGGTT
The DNA here is from genome assembly GCA_018584345.1 of Thuja plicata. Lineage (NCBI taxonomy): Eukaryota > Viridiplantae > Streptophyta > Pinopsida > Cupressales > Cupressaceae > Thuja > Thuja plicata. Next base: position 1,479,799 of record MU223111.1, on the reverse strand, counting down.
AAATGTATGTCTAGTATATGTTACTTATTTCATCTATAAATTTGTTGATGTTAAGGAAATATATATCGTGAATATAGCTAGAGATTCATACTAAGCATGTCCTATCTTTTGCTATTTTCTTTGCTGAATATATGGAATGCTTGTAGGAAACCCAATGTCATTTAAGTTTCAAAGGTTGATGAGTCAAAACCAACTACCCCCCAAAACAAACAATCACCTGTCCAACTAAGCTAGCCCACACTATCGTGACCCAACTACTAGGTGCTTGGAGACCAGGAGAGCCTACTCTCCCGTAAGCCTCTTTAGGCAAAGTTGGCCGATACTCTAGTATTTGGTGACAACTCCCCCCATTGCTGAGACCATCACAAATTGCCACCAACACATTCTAATAGTTGTCTTACTCATGCAGACACATTGGAAGAAGAGGATAATATCACTACTAACTCCCTTACTACTCTCCCTTCTAATGATACACTCATGAATAGTTAAGATCATTATTAAGTTAATGTTGTCATTGTTTTGAGTAATGACAAACATAAGGTTGTTCATTTTTGTCAAAATAACCTTGAACCTCAAACCAAATTGATCATTATGGTAAAAGGTGCTCAATAAACTAATTGCAATGCAGTTGAACACACTTATAACACAAGACACAATTGACAACCTACAAGTTCATGTGTTACTCCTTCTCTTCTTCCTTCTTAACCAGTGCTTCCCCCTCCACCCCGTCTTCCTTAAAAAGTTGGAAAGGAGTATGATTTAGTAGAACAAATCCGTTCTACTCCTGCCAAGATATCCCTTTGGGAGATTCTTGAAACCTCACCTACTTATCATGAAGCATTACAAGAATTTTGAAATGTGACTGTTCCCCCTCCCATGTAGGAAAACATTACTTGCATCTTGGAATGTATGAATCTAACTATCAACAAACCTCAAATTATGTTTTCCCAAGATGAGTTACTGTACACACAAAATGGTGCACTTCTATGAATCCTTACATGAAAGGAAACTCAAGAATGAGCCCTCACAAATCGATCCATAGCTCTCTATGCGTGGAGTTGCAAGATTTGTAAATTTGCTCTCAGCTAGAGCTATGATCTCATGACCTTGCCAATAAACCACACAACGAGAGATTCACAATGAAAACAAGGGCAAGAATGCCAATATCTCCAATGAATCAAGTGTATGAAATGCAATGCAAGCTAGATGATAATGCAAACTAGTCTATGAAAATGAAAGTACAATGCAACTAATCTATGAAAG
>MU223111.1:1441738-1469812 GCA_018584345.1 Thuja plicata | reverse complement strand
TGTGCAACATAGGATAAGAAGAAATGTGGGGATTTTTTATTTAAATAAAAGAGGAGGAAATTCCTTTTATTTAAATAAAGGATTAGGATAAAGTGATTTTATTATTTAATTAAAAGAGATTTTTAATTAATTAAAAGAAAGCATGTTCTCTTAATTAGATAATATTTTTATTTTTATTTTTTTTCTCTTTTAAATTAAATAAGGCTTAAACCTTAGGAAATATTGAATTGATTATGATATGATCAAGGAAATTGATATAATTGATATTATTGATATTTGAAAGTATTGATTCAGGGATTTGATAAATTGAGAAATGGGGCCCAAAGTCTAGGCGACCATTTTAGGGTGCATACAGTTACCATCTAAAGAAATCCAAGATAAACATGATGCCCTTATGGTGGTTGTCCTTATCACTGATAATCTCATTCACAGGACCTTAATCGATAATGGGTATGGATTAAATATTTGTAGTATGGAAATATTGCATGAAATCAAAGCTTATGTTTCAACTATTAAGCCTGATCCTATCCGTATCTGTGGATTTGATAATGTTGCTAAGAAAACATTGGATGTTATCACTTTGCCTATTAAGGTAGGTAATGTTTCTTTATCAATACCTATTCATTTCATTACCAATACTCTTAACTATAATCTTCTCTTAGGGTGGCCATGATTACATGTCATGCATGTTATTCCTTCAACGCAAAGTGAATTTCATCTACAATAATTTTCTATACACACTTTTTGTTGATGATACACCTAATCCTTGTGCGCTTATGAAATGAATCTGATTCTCCTTTTATCCCTACAAAATTTAAGCACATCGCATATCATCCTAAAGATAATTCTCCTACAAGTGTCATTTTAGATGATGATTGGGGGTTATTAGAATTTACACCACCTTTTTTAGGTGAATACAAACTTCCTAATGAAAACACCAGATTGTTCAAGGGACATAGTGTGTCATTGGTTCAACTTGATTCTCAAAATAATTCAAATCATAATCTCAAATATGGTTTAGGATGTATACAACAAAGTATTGAGAATAGTGAGAAACCTCTTGAAGCATTTGGTTTCATGTTTCCTCCTTTTTAAACATCCCCTCCTTTATTATCTAACACTTCTTCTAAATCTACCTTTAATCAAGAAATCCTTTTGCCTAACCTTCTTCATGCTAAGATGAATACTCGACCTAAACAAAAAAGAAGCATAGTCAAAATCCTATGAATCTTCCTTTCTGCATGTATCAACGATATCATGACCACTCTACTAATGAATTTCAAACCTTACATTACAAAATTCAACAAATCATTGATAATGACATCATTCACATAACATTTTTCAATGACTTAATTTTCAACCCTAATTTATTTGAATAACATTTAAGTCCCTATTATGTTGCTCCATACTATGTAACATTGTTAGTCTATCCTTTTGGGGCTCATTGTCATACATGGTATGAAAATACTTTCTGAGTAGCATAATATGTCCTCTTTCTCATTATTCATGTCTCCACACTTGGGGGGAAAGGGTATATATCAATCTCTCTCATCCTTTCCAAGGATCCACTTTTCCCTTGGGTAAGAAACATTTGTCTATTACGTGATATCCAATATTACATAGAAATGTTGATTTACACTAATTATTCTCTTCTATACGAGATATATTCATCCTTGATCATAACCTTTTCATTTTTCTCAATTGGGTTTCCATGGTAAATCGATCCTTCACCTTGGAGACTAAAAGTGTGTCATCCTTCCTTAAAGAATCCCTTTAGCTAGAAATAAGGAGCGTGTGTATTCTTCCCTTCTCATTCATAATATATTTTCAAAATCCTTGAAAAGGATCCCTTTTACACTCCTTCCACGATATCTCTTCGTATTGGTCCCTTCCTTGACCTCATAGGAGCTATGACCTCTTTGGCTTGGATTGGGTTTTTCTTGAGGATACAGTATTGGTGTTAAAGTGATTTATCCTTGTTCATATTTTACTTAATATGTTTAAATAGTCATTATTTTCCATCTTAAGAGCGGGGGGGGGGATACATGACCTCCTTTTTGCAAATATTTGGTTTACTTTAAGCATTACAAGTACACTAGCATAATACAAATTTCTAGGGCCATATCACACTCCTTTTTACATTTTAATATTGGTTAACTAGCATAAAAAAATATGCTAGACCTTTTGACCTATCCTTTTCATGGGTTAACTAGCATAACACACTTTGATAGAGCTTTCAAACTCTCATTTAAATTTTCATGAGTTGGCTAGTATGTGCTAGACCATCAATTCGTTCTTTACACTCTCTTTGATGGGTGGAACTATCATAACCCAATTTTCTAGACCATTCTCTCTCTCTCTCTCATGGATCACCTAATGCAACATAATTGCCTAGCCCATGTCATCCATGATTATCTTGATCTCTCCTCCACAATTTAATAACATAACACACTTTGATATTTAATTGAATCATGAAGTCTTATCTTATATTCGATGTGTGCTCTTTCTCTTTTCAGGTGACCACTTGTGCTCTTGCAATATCTTTCTCAGCATGATACTAGTGGTTGAGATATTGTATTTAGAAAGGTCTCTTCAACTAGTTGACTTGGAATATTAGTAAGCACTAGGATTTTGTTGTTGTTTTATGTATCCTTGCATATGGATGTAAAATTTAAGATCCTTGGTTTTGGGGCTTATGTCCTTAATCTTAGCAATGTCTTATCTCCTTGCATTTTCCCATTATCTTCATCTTTCTCTCTCTTTCTATTACTTTACCGTGAGCATGAGGTGAAATCACACTCCCACTAAATTAGGGGCTAAATGCATCATCCTAAAAATTAAGCACCCTTATTAGGTGCCCATTTTTAGCTGCATTTTAGTATGTATGGGTTCTCACATTGATTTCAAATTCTTCTAGCATTCATTGCATCCTATATTAACATTATTTATTCAAAACTCGTGGTTTGCTCTTACTTCTAGGTAGGATTTCATATTTTCCCTTCAATCAAATTATTCATTTCCTCACCTAGGAACTATACATTTATTTTCCTCTTTCAAGACCCTTCCTAATCTCATAACAACCTATAATTTCTCCCCTCTCTTCTTTTCACCTTCCTTGATATCCAGGAAATTTTGAGTTGATTTTACCTGGAACAAGTCGACTGGATGACTTGTTCCTAGGTTTTTGAGCCCAAATTTGGCCTAGGGCCCGATGGAGGGGTTTTCCTCCAAGGTTTAGATTTAATATCAACCTAGATTTGATTTGATACCCGAAATGAGTATAAAATGAGTTCTTGTCCTCTAATTTTGGATCTATAGATTCTTATGCAAGCTATTTATGATCCATCTACATTTGAAAGGCAATCTATTATTGCAAGAAAAATTGGAGTTCAAGATCTCTTCAATCAAGCATCTAAATATTAAATCCTTCTTCCTCATACAACATTGTAGAAAACTACAACATATATCATGCAAGGGTTTGGTTTCATGGTTTCCTATTATGTTTTTGTGGAGTTCAAGATATTGCATCAACACTTTTGATTGCATTCAAAGAGGCATTGCATTGTCAAGGTATAAGGTGATTTGTGCTTTAGATCTAGCTTCCATTTCATCTTTCCTTATGAAATTTTTTCAATTTCATTTGAAGGTTAAAAACATGGGTTTGACCAAGGAAAACCCCTTTCCACAACCTTTTTCCACTCTTTTATGTGTGTAGGAACATGATATGGAGTTGTGGATTCAAATCATGGAAGAACAATCATAGTCACAACAACTCAATTTTTTTTATCAGATTCAAAATATTTGGGAACAAGTCAACCTGTTGACTTGTTCCTAAAAAAAAGACCCATTCCTAAAAAACTGACTTGTTTCTACACTTTTTGGTTGAAATTTCAAGACAAAAAGATTCAGGTCCCTGTCTTCCAGATTTGGAGTTACAACATATTTTGACATTTTGGTGGCAGTAAAATTCATTTTTAAACTACCACCTTCTTTATCTCATTTCCAAGTGTATTTGTCTGTACTTCTTTTCCCTTGCATTTACTTTATTTCAGATCCATCACATTAAATAACAATCTATCTATTATTAATATCTTTCAAGGAATCAAAACCCCACAAAGCATAGATATTGCACAGGCACCCTTCATCCTTTTGGTGTGTTAATCAGATTCATTTTGTGGGAGGCTTTGCATTCCAATGTATATCATAGGACTTGGTAAGTTATCTACATCTCACCATTGCTCACCATTTTTTATTATACACTAGCATGTCATGCTCCTTGTCACCATAAGAGGATTGATTGATATCACATTAGAAAGAGGGACATGTGATGACACTCTCATTCTTGGAATATGCACCCACCTCATTGATTAGTAAGTTTGTGGCTATGTTGTGTTGAGTGTTGTACTTGCATGGTGGCTATGTCTTGTTCTTATTGTGGTCTTTCCAGTTATGTGAGAGTGCATCAACTTGCATGTGTTATTTTTTTCCTCTTGTGGTAGCATGATGATGTGGTTGAGTTGATCATTTCATTGCCTTCTTATTTGGATACATATGAACTTTTGGTAGTTGTGCTACCCAGATTCCATGTGGACATGTGATTTGTAAGTGTGTTTGATTTGCATTATTGTGCATGTGGATACCATGTATATTTTCTTGGCATGTGTGGTATGGACCATATGGTTATCTCTAGAGATTGTTGGAAGAGGGCCTAAGGGTTCCTCATAGCTAGGTGGTGTGGCCAATCATCATTGGGGAATTATTTGATTAAATAAATGAAATATGACCTTAATGATGATTTTGGAGAGATTATTTGATTAAATAAATGAAATATGACCTCATAAATGCATTTCATCAATTATTTGAATAATTAAATTCAATTATTGAAATGAGGATATTTATTTAATAATTAAATATTATTTAATTCCTTTTTATATATTTTAGCTAAAAGGGTGAATTTAATTTAATTAAAGTACTAGGACTTTTGTAATTAAATTAAATCGATCATAGGGTTTATTTAGCCAATTGCAATTGATATTTAGGAATTAAATAAAGTATGTGATTAATGCAGATTTAGGATTTTCTGCATTTGACACTTAAGTCAACTAAAGTCAGTCAAAACTCAGAATTGCCTAGTACAATAGGACTTTGATGATTTAGAAGCTTGACAAATGTAACAAAATTGGTTGTGGTTGCAAGATGCCAACTTTGGGGTGTTACATTTTTCCCCTCTTTGAATTGATGTGCGAGTAGCGCATTGATTTAAAGAATAGTCTGATGTTTGAAGCATAGAAGAATAGTTGAGATTGCTTTCAAAAATTGATGATGTAAAGATCAATTGATGAAGGTTTTAGAGTCATCTTCAGAATAGAGCTTAACTCTCCAAAGTCTAGGTTAGATTGCTGAGACGCTGGTTAAATCAAGTTTTTGAGGGTCATCTCTAGAATGAAGCTTGATTCTCAGGAATCTGGGTTAGATTTCCCTGATACCTAATAGATTATACTTTTCAAAAGACTATCCCCAGAATGAGGCTCAATATTCAAGATTCAGGGTTAGATTGCCCCAATACCTGGTAGTGATATTTCAAGAACCATCTTCAGAATGAAGCTTGACTCTCAGGAATCTAGGTTAGATTGCCCAGACACCTAATAGATGAGATTTCAAGAATCATCTCCAGAATGAAGCTTGATCCTTAGGAATCTGGGTTGGATTTCCCAGACAACTAATAGATGAGATTTGGAGAATCATCTCCAGAACGAAGCTTGATCCTTAGGAATCTGGGTTAGATCTCCTAGACACCTAATAGATTTAAATCAGATCAGATTGATTAAGATAGATTGAAATTGATTCAATGATGTAATCATCCTGCCCCCTCAAGAGCGAAATAGAAAGATGACACGCCATAATGGTGATTGAAAGTGATAAATCACATATAGAAGTTGAATCAAAGGTCAAGAAGAAATCATAATAGATTACAAAAGAATCTGGAAGATGTGAGAGAATGTTGATTGGAGATGATTCTGATAAGAAACCGATGTCAGAAAGTTGACTGCATAAGAATCTGATCACGTAAAAATATTAAGTGCAATTTTGAGCTATACAGAAGTGTCAGAATTGAATTTTGATCCTGAAAATGGATTCAGAGTGGTTGATATAGCCACTTTTGAAGAGTGAGAGTGAGGATCAAACACTTGGGAAGCCATGATGAAGTCAGAACATTGAGTAAGAATCCCTCATCGTACAGATCCAAGGGAACACAATGAAGTGACCATCAAAACATTGTGGCGATGCAAGTCTAGAATGAAAGTACAATCCTATGCTAGAATGAAAGTGCAATCCTATGCGAGATGCAATTCCTAAGACCTGGTTGTTGGACCCATTGGATAGTTATCATCACAGAGCATTTGTGGAACATCAAAGTCAATACAATCCTTACTGGTGCCACTACAACCATAAGAATATGAATATGACTTTCATTGGATAAGATATGGGAAACTAACATAAGCATCAGGGCACAAAAGCTGAGATGACCTGAACATTGTTTCTAGTTTGACATAGTAAGAGTACACCAGTAAACAAGTAGAGCAATAATATTCAAGGAGATAATTCTGACCTCACCAAAAAGTAGTAGACAAAGAAAAGGTAAGAAAAAATCAATGAGAACAGACAAAATATAAAAATAAGTTCAACATAATTCAGCCAGTTTCAAAGTTTTTAGATGTGTATGAGTATAGGGGTGTTGAGAAACACAGTTGTGCTTGTGAGTTCTTTGTATTTGATTGCTATTGATAGATTTTGTTTATGTTTGCGATATCCAATGTGTGTTAAGAAACACAGATGTATCCAAAGATAGTGTTAAGAAACATTGTTGATTAGGGTGTTGAGAAACACTTGTTTGTGTCAGTAGAGAGTTGTCCATTGAAATGACAAAATTACTGACTCTAGTTTAGTCCGAAGATGTGATCAAATTTGGGGACCTATGCCCCTAGTCAGATTTCAAGAACCATCTCCAGAATGAGCTTCATCCTCAGGGATTTTAGTTAGATTGCTCAAATACCTAATAACAAGATTTCAAGAACCATCTCCAGAATGGAGCTTAATCCTCAGGGATCTGAGATAGATTTCTCAGATACCTAATAGATGAGATTTCAAGAATCATCTCCAGAATGGAGCTTGATCCTCAGGGATCTAAGTTAGATTGCTCAGATACCTAATAATGATGTGATTTGATTGGGGACCCATGCCCCTAGTAGCAAATGACGATGACTAACTTGACTCATATTATGAGGACAAACTTGATTTGATTGCCCCCAGGCTTATGATTCTGGATTAGTGTCAAGTCAGGAAGGTTCTCAGAGGAACCAAAGTGTCACAAAAATGATTGAAAGCTATATACAAACTGAAGAAAAGGATTACCAAGGAAAAGCGTGGAGTACCACTCCAACTTTAATGGATTGACGTCACAATGTAGATATATGTCGATTGTGTGAAAAGCTGATCAATACGGTGACAATAGGCATACACAGTGAGAACCACTAGTGACTAACACGAGAGATGTTCTCAAGTAGAGAAATGTTAGTAATAGAGAGGCATTGGAAGGCAGAGGTAGTGAGAACCACTGGTGAGTGAAGTGAAAGAGATCCCAAAAAGTAATTGGATAGTTCCCCCTAGATCAGGAAGGTTGCCCCTAGAATACGACCAGTTTCAATTGAGTTTTCAAGGGTCATCTCCAGAATGAAGCTTGACTCTTAGGAATCTGGGTTAGCTTTCCCAGATACCTAATAAATTATTTCCTTTCAAAAGACTATCCCCAGAATGAGGCTCAATCTTCAGGAGTCAGGGTTAGATTGCCCCGATACCTGTTCATTGAAAGATAGTCAATAGAGATTTTTTTTTGGGTTGATGCATCAAAGTGCCTATTGCTAGGATTTTTTGACCAAGATGATAATTTTTTAGGAATTTTTATGATTTTTATGATTTTTTTGGAGATTACTCGATCTCAAGAAAGATCACATTGATTTTCCCTCAATGTCTAGCAAGATGTAGGATATTGTAGATGGATTAGAAAGCTGATGGATGAGATGAATAAAAAATGATGGATGAAGAGGGTGAATGCAACCCTCAAGGAAAGTCTCCTCAAAATTACCAAAGCTAGGGAAAAATGAACATAGAAAAGTAGGCTCATGGAGCGGTGCTAGATAGCATATAGGATAATGACCTGATGTCATGAAAGCATGTGGTATAAAAGAATGGACATGTCAAGAGACTTTTGAGAAAAAAAATTTCATTTTTAGATTTTTCATTTTGATCAAGACCAAGGGGTCAATTTGATAGGATAGAGCTATGATAGCACAATTAGGATAAGGGGTGATGGAGGCTATGAGTGGATGTTTTGGATAATGGAAGGAATGCTCATAGATAGGAAGGATAGGCTTGGGATAAGAAAGATCATGGGGTAAAAGCACAATAATCTATCACCCTTTTATAAAGGAAAAAGGCTAACAAAATCAAAGTTGTTCAGCTTCAATAGTATAAAAGTGACATTTATGTTTGGAATTTGTAGATGATGTAAACTAATAAGATGTTTTAAAATGGATGAAGTTTATGATTAATATTTTTAATATTTTTTTTGAATAAGTTTTGATATTTTTTTTTAATGTTTAAAGACAATTTTTCAGTTGCAGAAACATACTAAAAATTAGGGGTCTAGTTCCCGCCAAAACATTATATGTAAATAAACATTTTTTCCCCTATTTCCAAAATATGTTATAGATGACATATATAGCTAGTGATTTAAGAAATAAAAATTGGTTTGTGACCTATATTTTCTCTTTTATAAAAATTCAAATTCCGACTCACCTGAAATCGACACTTTTCATCTCCCGCCATATTTTTCATAACAAATATATCCCAATCAAAAAAAGAAATATATATTATTGAAGAGGAATCTCTCTTCTAGTGCACCATATGTTTTTCAAATTTATTTAATATGTTTTACTATTTTTTTCTTACTCTGAGTCAACATCTCCTTGACTGTTAAAATACCTACTTGCAACATTTTTTAATTATAATAGACTATGTATAATTAAAACACTATAAAATCTATAAGAGATATTCTTGACTCTGATCTCTACAAAAGGGTATTTTTGTATTTTTAAAAAAATATCATTAAAAAGACTTAGAGTTATTGAAATGTCACTTTTCTGAAATAATTTTATTTCTAGGGTAATTGGCCTCAAAGTGGTATAAAACATGCATTCAATAGACATTTCCAATTGGAAAAATTAAAGAACTTATCTAACTTAACTATAATGAATCTAGCTAGACCACATGTTTGGCCAAAATTAATTTTTAGTTAGAAATACTAAAATTCAGCTGTGCTGATAAGTTGTCCTAAAAGGTGACAGATTATTGTGCTTTTACCCCATGATAGGGTACCGTGGATGAGAGCAAGTGAATAGGATGATGGAAAGGATAATAAATGTTAGGATACATAGTGTTCATGGATAGGCTCAACCTTGTCAAGATCAACAGAAGGAACATGGATGTTCATGGGCTAGCTAGATGTAAGATATGATGGATATGATGACATGGAAGGAACTTGCCCCCAAGTGAAGAGTGCAAGTAGGAGGGATTACACATGACGCCTGTTTTCCAGGTTTTCATTATGGTACGTGTCCAAGGTGCCACAAGAAGTGGTTTTCACCATAGGATGGATTTATTTATCTTTAATTTTTCTACTAAGGCACCTGTTTACCATGTTTTCACCAAGGCACGTTTTTCTTTTTTTCTTTTTTTTTTTGTACTTTTTGATTTATGGAGGAATTTTAGTTTCTTGCTCTTTAGAGAGTGCTCCTTTGAAGGATATGCGATGATAGGCCAAGGCCGCTGAAAGTATGCTCAAAGATGTCGATAGGGTGATTGTAAAGAATGAAATGGAGGATAAGGGAGATGGTAGCCAAAGATTTATATGATGGATTGGATAAGAGGAATCAAAGGATATGGGATGGATGGGTAGTAGGTAGGTGCAGGATATTGGATAGGGTATTGAAAAATTTGTGTAGAGGTAGATGAAAATGGTGATAAGATCAACATCGACACACACCTTGAAGGGTAGTGGATGGATGGAGGAAAAATGGATGGGATAGCTTGAGACTTTGATTTATGAGCTGATATGGATCTTGGTACACAAGGACCCAATATGGATGAAGAAGGTAGTGAAGTATTCAAGGTAATGGATTTTGAGACACGAGGACCCAAAATAGAGTTAAAATATGGGAAATGTTTATATGGAGATGAAGTGGAAGTCTTTGGAAGTTTGGATGCTAACTCTGACTTTTCCTTTTTGTTCAAGTCTTTTAAGAGAGACTTGGGAATCCACATAGCTTTTGATTTTCCTTTGTTTTTGGATGATTTAGAATGAACATATTCCATTATGGATTTAGGAACCCATATTTTATTTGGTATTGTTCTTTTCTCAGTGGACCTTTGTAGTCTCATTGTAGTCACATGTCGATTAGATGGGACATAGTGATCTTCATATGTAAGTGGATTCTTGTAATTCTGATTTTTTTGTTGCACATCCAAATTGCTTCCAAAAAACTTAGGAAATATGGATGAATAGGGTTGATATGGATGGTTCATATGGATGGATTGATAAGGAGAATTCAAGGATGCATGTCTTTGTTGATCTTGATAGGAGATAGGATAAGTGGATGACAAGTTAGTAGTGATAAACATGGTGGATGGAGGGATATAAGGACCCAATATAGATGGAAGGTTTGATGGTTTTAGCTTTGAGATATAAGGACCAAGAATGGACTTGGAGGATGGTGAAGGAGAATAGTTACGTTTGAAAGGAGGGATATAAGGTGTGGAAGGGATATCAACATCTTTAGAGTGAGCTGCATGACCAAGGCTCTTCTCTTTAGAATTCATCTGTATATCAAGATGAGAATGAGTAGCTTCGATAGGAGTAATTTTGATAGGAGCATCTGAAGCTTGATTGGATTTATTGTTATGCAAGGGATTTAGAGGAATGATGGTTTATTGAGGTGGATATGGAGAAGTATGACAAGGAGATGATGGTATGCTCTGATCTTGACAAGGATCTTTAGATGGTGTACAAAGGGTACTTTTCTCTTGATCTTCAATAGGCTCATTAGATATGGTGGAAAGGATATCTTGATCTTGCTTGGGAGATGGATAAGATATAGGAGATGTAAGAGTTTCTTCTGGGAAGAAATGGAAGGGGATGATAAAATAATCATGAGACTCTTGAGATGTGTGACTTTGGTCTACCATTGGATAAGGATGTATGGTGTCTTGATCTTGATCATTACTGATATTTGTTTCTTCACACTTTGGATTGTCTCCTTGACATGGAGTCAATTCTAAGGATGATGTAGGAGCATTGAATTGCATGAAGGATTCTTGACACACTAATGGAGAATCGTTTTGAATAGGCATGATAAGCATTGAAGCACATGGAAGCTTTACGTCTATGATATTTGAAGTATGAGAAAGGCTTGCATCTGTATGCTGATTAGCTTGTGTAACATATAAAATATTGCATTTAAAAATGTTAATGATATGGAATAGATGTATTTGAAATGTAGGGGTAAATAAGATGCTCTCCTTTTATCCTTAGATACACAAATGAAGGATCCAAATTGATTAAACCAAAAGGAAGGATCAATACATAAATGAATCAATCATTTGGAAATAAGAGTAAAGAGGAAGACCTTAAATTCCCCATTTTATAGAAGAGTGTGTGATAGATTTATAAAGATTAATAACCTTAATTGAAATGAATATGAGAAAAGTACTAGCCTTGAGATGTTACATATATGAATAATGCTATTTTGAGGGGTCTGCACTGAGTTTTTGGAAAATCTAAGACCGGATCTAGAATAGAAACGCAAAGATGAACAAAACCCAGAAATCTTTTTCTGTTCTAACATAGTTTTGATTTGTACCCTCAAGTCAATGTCACCATTGACCGATAATTTCTGATTTTGACCTAGGGCAGAATCAACCTAAAAAGTCTCAGACTCAAAATCTATTTTCGGATCCCAAAAGTTTGCTGAAAAGGGTATCTGAATCGCACTTCGATCCACTATTCCAAACTTGTACCTGCAGGAAAAATGGATTTGTTTGTTGGGGGGGGGCTTGCCTTAGTAAAACCCCGATTTAGAAATTAACCTTGAAATCAATAATTAAAATAAAGAATGTTAGCAAGTAGTAGAATTAAATCTAATAATGGAGCTATGATATTCAATAGATATGCAATTGTATTTCAAATGTAAACAAGTATGTAAATATGAAAGCTTGTACTCAATTAGAAACCATAAACCTCCATGATTTTATGCTTGGAATCCACCTTGAAGAGAGAATGAATGAGTGTTTTAGGATGCACAAAGGATCTTGAAGGAAGATCACACCACAATGATGGATAGATCTAGGGCTTGAATGATGAATCTTGAATGTTTGAACCTAATCCCTTCAAAGGATTGAATGCTTGAATCCTTGATCTTCAATGGAGAACTTGAATGCTTGGGAAGAATACTTGAACACTTTGAAGGTAGCTTGAAAACATGTAGAATAATGCTTGGCTTCTTCTTTCTTAGAGAGACTTCACCTAGAGCTTGAAATTATCCTTCTTATCACTTAGTTGATGGTTAGAGAAAATGAGAGGAGAAAACTTCCTTATATATGAAACCAGGGCACAATCTTCTAGAGAGGCCTACATAGGAGAATTAAATTCCAATTAGAACCATACCCCTAGAAGAGGACCTATATTAAATATAATTTAAGAATCATCACTTCAGAACCCAAAACAGCCGACCCAGAAGCGGGAAGTGAACTTTTGATGACCTCTGATAGCCGACAAACTTCCAGATTTGAAAGGGGACCCAGGTCAAGGTCGAGGTCATCCTTGACCTAGGTCAAGATCGAGTTTGAACTTGACCTAGGGAGTCAGAACCCCTGGAAAACATGCCAGATGGGATGGATGGTGCCCGGAGAGGCCCAATCACGGTCCTAAGCAGACAAAGAAGTAGGAGAGGATGCATAAATGAGGGGACAATATGATGGTGGTCAAAAACACCCCCTAAGGAGGGCTAAATGTTATTAACATGGAAGTGATTCCATTTTAAGATGATACACCTTGTATCTCTTTTAGAGGTATTCCTTGAGGATAGACATAGTCAGCATTAGGCTTAGTTCCTGATAGAGATGGTGTGTCTAGTTGTGAAGCTTTAGGAGATAGAGGAATGGTGGAAGAAGTAGATGTGATATGGGAACCATTTCTAGACATGGATTCCTGATATTTATCATTCTTGAGATTAGTATCTTCACTAGATGATTCATTAGGATTTTCCACTTCGATTATGCCATCATCTATGAGATCTTGGATTTTATGTTTCAAGTCCATGCAAGATGAAGTTTTATTCTTATTGCTTCGATGATATGCACAATAGGTACTCAAGAATATCCATCCACATGATATGGCTGGAGGTAATGTGATGAGATTATGCTCAAGAAGTTCCTCCAATGCTGATTGATAAGATTGTCCCAAAGGAGTAAAGATTCTCTCTAAAGGATAAATAGATGCTTCTTGACTTGTAATATCTTTCTTTTGCATATAGAAAAGAATTTCATCCGATTCTATCATAGTTTCCTCTACATTCTCTTAATCAAAGATAGGATGGTCATAAAAATGTTCTTGATCAAAGATGGGATTGTCATAAAACTGTTCTTGATCAAAGATGGGATTGTCATGCCAAGATTTATCCATGTTGGAAGGAAGTGTGGAGATGTGAGAATCATGATCAAATAGCAAAGGATAGGTTGATCTTAATGAGGATTCATCAGATGAAGTATCCTTTTCCTTCTTGTTCAATTCCTAAAGTTCAGATTTCAAAGATTCAAGTTGTTTGAATAAAGCTGCCATAAGAATCTCTTCGTTCGCATTGTCAAGACCATGAGGTTTATCCCATTTTCTTGTAGAAATTGTAAGTTTGTCTTGATGCACTTGTTTATATGATTAAAGAGGAGGTATGATGAATCAATTGATTGACTGACATGTGCTAAAGTGATATCTAAAGTCCTGACTAAGTCCAAGACCAAAGGACAAAAGAGATAATGTCCAACTAAGAGAGAGAAGCAACGACTCCGATCTTGAGTCAAGCTTGACAAACCTGCTTTCAAAACTTAGGATAAGGACAATGTAGACAAAGATGATAAGATTGAAATAGATAATTGGTCACTTGGACTAGCAAATCAAAGTCATATTTTGAGACAAAAAGTGATTCAGACTGTCAACAGATTACAGTCAAAGATAGACGAGTAGTGATGTTGATGAGAACACAAATTTGTGAAAATTTGGACAAAACCTTCATAGCAGAATACAAAATTGGACAGCAAGTTGATAGATTCTCAATGTTTTGATAGTAGATGTAGAAACTCAGACAAGATTTGATGTCTTAAAACCTAAGAGTGTAGATTTGGAATCATTAACTGATCGGTTTGATGTTTGTTTTGATTGTTCATTTGTTTATTTTGATGCTTCACTCATGCAAGACACATCAAGCAAAATGTTTGTTGTAAAAAGAGAAGAAATACCACAATCCTAGGTAAGCCAGGGCAATATCTATTGAATTCCCACTTGAACCAAAGTTCATCCACACCTACTCATAGCAGACAACTTAGAAGCTTGGAGGCACGGGCTCCTCCTTACAGTGCACTCACTTCTCAGGCACACCAAGCTTTGAATCCCAAGGGTAATTACTTCCCAAGGGACTATTATCTCTACTATGAGTTGTGAAGTGTGGGACGTCTTAGTCGATCTCTGACCTTTTGCGCCAACAGATAGAGGGATTTTGGTTACTAGAACAAAGTGTGTAGTTAGGGCATCTATTCAGGTGGTTATACTTAAAATAGATTAGCTCCATTATGGAGGCCTCCTAGCCTACAGAAGTTAAGTTATGCAAGTTTTTACGCACCACAAGGGTATTGAGGGAGATCTTCTTCCCAGTATAACATATTCAACACCTGTTCACTGTGACACTAATCACAATGAAATTTTTATATACCGGTTCGGAAGGGCTTGGCTTTAACCTATTACTGGTTGGGCACTCCACTCTCACCGACTCTGTTAAAGCTCTCAGGAGGTAGCCACGCTAAAGGATTTGTATAAATTTCTCTTTCACCCAAGATCCGCGAAGGCGAGGGGAGAGGATACGTCCATGTAATTCCTTAGGATTACAAAACTAGAAGACACTTCAGACACATAAGAAAATGACAATAATGTTTTTGGATTTTTTATTATCTCGAAAGGGTGAGAGTATAGTTTCCTGACATTATTTCCATCCCTAAAACATCAGATAGAAGCTCATTTTAAAAAGTCTTACATGTGCGTTCCTATTTTAATAAAACAAAATAAGATGCAAGCACAATGTTTAGCGTTCTATCAATCAAGGCAACTTGCAATATGATTCATTAGTAGTATGTGTTATTAGTCTTCTTTTTCAACATCTTGCAAACCACTATTAGGCTATAATCAACAAGATAAGCCAGAGAACAACAAAGCCCAAAACTTGTTAGCATTAGAAAAATCCAAAAATAATAAATTTGATTGCATATTCATAAATTAGATGAAAAATAATGCACTTTTAAAAAAAATTGCACTAAAAAAGGGCACCGTATGAGCCCGTACGAGGCTCTGGAAGCTACAAATAAGAGGATTAAGCAAGTACAACAATCAAAATCTGAAATTTCTAAGAAATGCAGAAATAAAAATAAAAAAATAATTCCACCACAATGATCTTTACGAAATTCTACCCCAAATTAAAAAAAATGCTCGAAAAAAGGAGTTAATATGAGCAAGTTATGACGATTTGAAGTTAGACTGCGATTTCAAAATAGTAGATGGTGAAGGCTAGGAAAATTCAAAATCTTGCTGACGTCAGCAACCTACATGGTTAAATTTGACATTTACAAGGCCATTGAAAGAATTCCAATATCCCTGCAAAAAATGTTTGGAAAGCCATCAAATTTTAGATACTATCCCCGAGCGGAGGTGGTGGGAGCAAGAGGCAGAGGTGACTATTAGAATTTCATATGTCATTATATTATTTAAAAAATGTTTAAATTTAGAAATCCCTTACATAAAGACCGCACATTTTTCACATTACCTCAAAACACAAATAAAAAAAAATACTATTATTTAATAGCCAAGATAGCAAAGAGAAAATATATATTAAACAAAAAGTATCTATTCTAGAATCCTGTAATCTATTTTTCCTTTTTCCCTGGGCAAGCCATAGTGTATTTGTCAAACTATTGTGTACTAATGTGGGATAAGGTAGCAAAGGAAACATACACAATAGAATGAGGAGGGTATGACTTGAGTCATTCCATACACCTGTATGTGTCTCTTCTTCATACGAGTTCTCTGCGGGTAAGAGAGGCGGTGACGTTTAACAATGGGTGGCTGATGCGGGCGACAGAGGAGACAGTAGGGCTGAGCGGCAAGGTTGTTGGAGGGTTTTGGGAGATGCATGGGGTGTGTTTTAAGGTGGTCATAGAGGGAGGGAAATAGTTTGTGAGCGCGGGAGGAGAGAGGGAGGAGGGTGGTAGCAAGGTGGCGGGATGGGAGGAGGGAGTGGTAAGCAGGGAGGGCTGCGGGTTTGGGGAGAAGTGTAGGTGTTGTGCTGAGCATGGGAGACATCACAGGTGGAGATGTGTGGGGGGATGAATGGGGTTGTGGGAGCAGAGGAAGTAGGTAAGCAGTGAGAGGAATTTAGGAAGTACAACATGCGCTGGGGAAGCTCGTGCAGGGGTAAGTAGCGTGGGGAAGTAGTGTGAGGGGGTGGGGTTATGAGATGGGTGGGGTAGGGAGTTTAGGAATCGGGGCACGGGTGATAGAGGTAGGAGGAAGGAGGAGTGGTGTAATAGTGCAGGGGAGGGTTAAGTGTAGCAACACAATGGAGGTGAGTGCGGTGGGAAGAAAGATGTAAAACTTTAGTCCCACATACCCCGCGCAGAGAATTTTATAGCAATTTTTATCCAAAGGTCAACGTTGGTAATAATAAAAAAAGACTTGCCTGAGGGCTCGACTTGGTGATTAAGCTTGATAGTTGAGTTATGTGGTGCAGTGTGGCATGCGTTGAAAATAAAGAGAGAGGAAGTATTAGTGTAAATACCAAATTTTTTTTTATTTCTAATAAAATCTCTCAACTGCCTCGTTCTACGTGTAGACAGAGAACTCTATCTCAATTTGCATGTAGAGGCCGTACAACCTTTGTATGCAAATTTTTTTGCCACAGAATCAGTTTTTGGCGGGTATGGGCATATTTATAGTCGTTTCAAATTGAAATGACGACCATGACGCGATGGTGGAGTTAGATTTGACTCAAAGTGGACAGAAAATAGAATTAAAAGCAAAAGTTAAAATGAGGCCAGAAATTGAATTTTTTGCCCCACGGTGGGTGCCAAAAATGTATACGCTAAATATGGGCCTCTAACTTAGTGATACACTTCAACATAGTCATTGTTCATCAGTCACATACGAGAATGAATATGGAGTTATTCATCCTACACATCTGGATGAGTCAACCTGTTGCCTCCTACCTAGACGGGGTTTTGAGTAGCTCTCAGAATCTGAGAGTCCAACAACCTAGACCGGTCTTAGAATGAAGGAATTAATCTATAAATGAGATTAAGCTTATTCTAGAAATGAACATGAGATATTAAGATATAAATGAATATGGTATTAAACTAAGAATGCTTGAAAGAAGCTAAACTATGCATGATTAATCTAGAAATGACATTAATCTATTACAATATTGAAAGCTTGAATGCACAAATATGAGTTATAAATTCAGCAATGATTTGATACTTCAAAAATGCATTCTCCTTTTTGAGAATGAGAACAAGAGAGTTCTTTTATAGAATGCGAATCCAGTTAGAATGGCAAGTTTCCTTTGAGAGAAACAATTAACTGTTGTCTTTTTGAGTGAATGAAGCAATTAACTGATTTGTTGCACTTTTGAATCTTAGTCAGCTCAAAGTTTCCATTTCTGAACTGAAGTGAGGATTTTGGAGAGATTATTTCATTAAATAAATGAAATATAACCTCATAAATGCATTTCATCAATTATTTGAATAATTAAATTCAATTATTGAAATGAGGATATTTATTTAATAATCAAATATTATTTAATTCCTTTTATGTATTTTAGCTAAAAGGGTGAATTTAATTTAATTAAAGTGCTATGACTTTTGCAATTAAATTAATTTGATCATAGGGTTTATTTAGCCAATTTCAATTGATATTTAGGAATTAAATAAAGTATGTGATTAATGCAGATTTAGGATTTTCTACATTTGACACTTAAGTCAAGTAGAGTCAGTCAAAACTTAGAATTGCTTAGTACAATAGGACTTTGATGATTCAGAAGGTTGACAAATGCAACAAAATTGGTTGTGGTTGCAAGATGCCAATTTTGGGGTGTTATGGTGTTTGTATTGTACATTGTTTTCCCAAGTGTTCTCAGATGGGGCATGCCACTATCTCCAAGAACATTAGAGGAAGGCATGAAAAAGGAAGTTTGAGGAGGAAATTACAAGAAATATAGTTGCAGAAGAGGAGAAGATGAGGCTCAAGTTTGCTTAAATGAAAGCATCTGAAGGTCAAATAGAGGCTCCTAAGCATAAATATTTTCAGCTTTAGATAGAGAAATCCCCCCACCTTGCAAGAATATACATAAGAGTTAGAGGCTCCCCCAAAAAATTTTATTGCAAGATCTAGGATGCCCCCTCCACTACAAAATCCTGAGATCCATTCTTTAATCTCTTTTCCAAATCCCTTTTTTGGACAAGAAATTGATATTCTAAGTTTCATTCAAAGTGAGCTAGATCTTGAGCATAAAGATGAGCTACTACAGGAGAATATTGAGAAGATTGTAAAACAAAAACATCTCTACTAACTAAGACCAAAAGAAAAGAAGAGGATCCAACCCTCTTATTTGAAGAGCTTCCCTTTTTTATTGATATGGAGGTGGAGGAGAAAAAAGAGGAATATCATAGGTAACTTCATGTTTTTATGGAATAAATCATAGCTAATAGATCTTCATTTGAATAGGAGGAAGAATAAGGCTTGCTACAAGAAAAATAAGAGAAAAACCATCAGTTGTAGCAGGAAGACAAGAAAGATCATAATGATGAAGATAAAGAAGATGTAGGTCATTAACTTAAAGAAAACTTTACCATCATCATAATGGATTTTTTCTTAAGGCTTGAAACCTTACTAGCACCTCCCAAGGATATGGATCATGAGAAACATGAGGAAAATGTGGAGATCATCTTTTCACAAGAGATATCTAAGGATCCATTTTCAAGCCAACATGATACCAAGGTTGCAAAAGACAATAGTGAGGTTAAGGTTGATCACTTGGACCCAACACTAGTAAGAAGATGTCCCATAAGGAATCTAGCTCTGCAAAAAACTTGAAAGTTTCTCCTTATCATGCTCGTTTCTAAGCATGAGGGTGAGTATCACAAATAGAAGCAAGTTTGTCTTGCTCAAAATGAAAATTATGAAGTGTGGGAGAAATTATTAGTTCTTGATACTTGGAGGTAATTCCTACATTATGAGAAATGCCTATCATCATTCTTGTTTCCCCGGAAGGTTGACCATGTGCATGAAAGGAACCAAAAACTTATCAGAAATAAAAGCTACTTTAACAAGCCAGTTAATATATTTATTTGATGTTTTTTCCATGTAAATATATGTACATAGTAGGTTAGATTTTTTTGCTTTCCAAGAAGAGCACGAGTACAATCTATTTCTCTCCTAGAGATACCAAATTGGGTCTTTTGTTCAGGTTGTATTATCCCTTTCATATTTTACAAGTGGTCAATTTGTTGTGTTTTTGGCACTAGTGACTCCATATCCAATGGATTTATTAAGGACACTAATCATATGCTTAGTAGGCAAGCATCCTCTCTAAGTTGCCAAAAATGTTGGCAATTTTTGCCAATATTAGCCAATTGAAGATAACCAATCTGAGATACTTCATCATGGGCTAATTCATCGTGTTTTCCACATTGGTGGCTGAATGTGACATATTTTTTGCATTTGTCATTAATTTGATGTATTTTCTACATAGGGAAAAATGATACAACATTAGTGTGTTTTCCCATTGGTGGGAGAGTCAATCACTAGGAATGTTTTCAAGGTGTCTCAGATAGAACAATAAGTAATCAGCAAGGAGAGGTCCTTGGGGTATCTCCAATGAGCATCTGCGTCAAGGAGACAGACTGTGGTTAGAGGGAGGTTTTTGGAGGTCTCTCTAATGATTCTCATATTGAAAAGACATGCAAAAAGGCCCCTCCTTTATTTATTGTGGTCAACATGACATTTGAGGTTCAAGGAGATGCATCTTTTGGTCTCTCCAATATGATTTAAGGCTGATAATTTAACGTGTTTTTTGCACTAACAATTGTTTTTACCAACAACTCGATTTGAATCTTAACAACCATCACATGGTGCATGGACTAAAATCCAATGCACAACTACCTATCAAATGACCTTTCGTAAATATCTATGAAATCTAAGTTTCTCTCATGCCTATTTACCATTCTTCAAACATTGTTTCTTCTGACAGAGATATCTTTCAAGCCAAAGTTGCTACATAAGTTTTCAGCAAGGCATGGGCTTTATTTATTTATTTTATTGCATATGCTTTCATTTTGGCCCCTTCCTGTCACTTCATGGATCAATTTACACATGTATAAATCAGATTTATATCAGATTTGTGATCTTTTGCACTTCTGTAACCTAACCCTAGTTAGTTATAGGTTTGAACTCAAATTCTTAATCTCAGTTATGCCTGTACTATAAATATAATTTTTGTACATTTTTTTTTGTTTTTCTCTCTTGTTCTTTTAAATTAGCTTATGCTCTACATCTATAAATTTTCCTTTTCCTTCATTAATATAAATATCCCTTTTTACCTTTTCTTCCGTTTAACTTTCTTGTGCATACTTCTTGCCCTATGTTGAATGTTTCTTTTTTACTTATGATAGTTTCTAGATTTGATTGTGTAAAGATTTGATTTGATTTGATTTAACACATCAACATTTCAGATCATACTACATGATCCATCATCAGGATGCAAGCGAGTAAAAGGAACATAAAAATTCTAAATTAAAGACCTAGAAATGAATAAAAAGAGGGGAATGAGGGAGTGAGAGAGGTGGGAGATAGTACACAGATCAAAGTTGACAAGACCTCCTAGAGAAAAATAAAAAGAAAATAAAAAAAACCTCAAGATGTGTTTCTTTTATGTTTTCTCTAGTTTATATGTTGTGTCAAATGTTCTCATGGATGTTGTATTATGAAGATTATCCTTCTTTGTATCATCTCATAAATTCTAACATGCATATGAGTCTTTAGGGGTAGATTAGAGTTGAAGTTTGTATAAGTTGAGTGCTTTATTGATGTTATGTGTAGGTTTTGGTAGGGAGAAACCACGTTTCAATTTGATGCATCACCTCCCTTTAAATTTTTGTATTCCTTTCCTCTCTTTTACCTATAAGTTATTAGTTTAGTTATAATAGGTACACCCTGATTGGAAAGGAAGTTGGCCTTCTCCACAAATTTAACCTCACATGCATAGGGTCCCATACTTAGAGGTATATTCAATATTTCACGAGGTTTCTTAGGGTTCATACCCCAATCATGGGTGAAATTGTTTGTGACAACACTAATCATATGACAACAAATAAAGTGATTGGGAATACATGCTTTGATGATCATGCTTTAGTCTCAATTATTATTATTATTATTTTCACACAACTTCACAAAGGCATAGTTAATGTGGTTGTATTAGTGATACACAAAATTCTGTGCAATACCTTTAAACTCTTAAATCATATATAAAGACATGTTTAAAAAAATGAGTTACTATTTAGGAGCGTCGATGAAAAATTAAGGTCCATATATACTAGGTTCTCTCCTCACATATCCTTTCTTTGTGAACAATTTGGAATCCTATATATGATTATAATTGTTTATTGGTCAAATTCTATATTTGTGGACCACTTAAATAGCATGGATTTTTCATGTGGCATCCAATGTGATCTAAAAAAATTGCAACACTACTCATCAATTTGATCTATTATTTATCCCTTTCAATTCATTAAGGACTAGTAGTATCTATAAATACCTTTGAGATTGTTGGATTACTAGAGTTAAGTCCTCATGTGCTTTAAACCCTCTAAATTGGTTGGTTCTATGACCATAAGAAAGGTTGGAAAACAATAGGTAAGCACATACATTTCATAGGAGGCAAAATTTAATGCAAGATTCTTATTAGGTCTCCAATGAATTATTTCTATGATGAAGTGTTTAAAAATAATTATAAGAGGAAGGTCAAATGGATTTATTTAGCTTATCTTGTTTAGTAAATTTATTATTTAAATGTTTCCTACAACTTATATATTATACCATCAACCATAAAGATAATAAACTAATCCCTATATGCTATCACTTCAACCCTAAACCCTATGTCTTATAACCTCAAATATAGATCCTTTACCCTTGAGATATAGCCAATACTCTCAACCATATCACCAATACTCTCAACCCTCAACCATATACCCTATACCCTCAAACATAAACCATAAACCCTATATTAATTCCCTCAAACCTATACCCTATACCATATATGTTATCTCCTTAACTCTAAACTCTATAACCCATACCCTCAAACATAAACTGTATACCCTATATCATTGCTAGAATATAAAAAGATGAATAACCTAGAATAGCTAGTGCAAATGAGTAGAAATAAAATTATGAATATAAACAGTTATCCTACGAAAGAGAATTGCAAATGGTAAAGAAGAAATATATAACTAGGATAATCCAAGAGAAAAATCAAATTACAATGCAATAGAATTAAATAAGACTAGCTAAGAGTGAATATATATAGGAAATGAGAGAGGGAAGAGGTGGAAAATGCAACCAATGGGAAGAGAACACCATAATAGCCTTAAAAATACAAGTGTAGAAAACATATAAGATTCCAACAACTTCCACTAACTCAACCTAATTACTCACTTTATTAATACTAAGGACACTTAATTAAAATTCTAGGAAAACCTAGGAATAGGAAAACAAATAACCACTAGGAAATAAAAATTTGTACTAACAACCCCCCTTAAGCACAAATTAGGTGGGTGAAAATATGATGGGTCCCAAAAAAATAAGGCCATATTAGGAAGCCATGTACAAAGAAGTCACCCCCAAAGAGCTGAAGGTCCCCTAAATAAAGAGAGAACACCCCCCAAAAGAGAGAGAGTAAATATGACTAAGAATCCCCCTCCAAAGTGGACACCTTATGTACCCCACAATAGAGTTCACAAATAAAAAAACTTTCTTTCAATGAAGGGGTTGGTGAAGATATTTGCACTCTAATTTGGTATCAGATAATACCCAAGATGAATGGTTTTCTCATGAGTCAACTCTCAAATGTAGTGCATGTAGATCTCAATGTGTTTGGTCCTTTGATGATGGATTAGATTGCCAAAGATCTACATGACACTCTGGTTGTCACAAAAGATGATTTTAGGCTTCTGAAAAGAAATACCAAACTCAGTGAGAATTTTATGAAGCTAAATAGCCTCAGTAATAGTATTAATATCTCCTCCATACTCAGTCTTTGTAGATGAAAGAGAAATTATACAATCCTTACTCGAACAAAAAAGAGGAATAGAACCAAGAGGGAAGCAATATTGTGGAGTAGAATTTCAATATTGAGAATCCTCTATCCAATCTAAATCTATGTATTTCACCAAGTCAAAATCCATTCTTACTACATAATAAATCCCATGAGTACCTTGAATATAGTGAAGGATCATCTTAGCTTCTTTCCAGTGTATCTCATGGGGCTCATGCATGAATAGAGAGACCATGCATATTGCATATGAAATGTCAAGTATCATGTGAATCAAGTATATGGGACTACCAACAAGTTGTTGATACAAAGTTTCATCCACCAAAAGTGAAGAACACTTAGCCTCAAGTATGACCCTAGATAGAAATGGATTCAATGTAGGCTTATATTTAGCCATGAAAAATCTAGAGATCATATCAAGAGTGTACTTCTGTTGTGGATGGAATATTCCTAAATTAGACTGAGTGATCTCAATCACTAAGAATTAGAGAAAAAGGCCTAAGTTTGAGGTCAAGAAATGGTCATGAAGGGAAATTTTCATAGCCTGAATGGTGGATGAATGACTCCTCATGATCAAAAAGTCATAAATATAGAGAACCAAAAAAGTGAGAATATCACCCTATTGTAGAATATAGGCATTTGGATCAGAATGACAATGAGTGAACCCAACTGTCAAAAGGAATGATTTCATCTTGGCATCCAAGATCGAGGGACCAATTTGATGCCATAGAGAGAATTCCAAAGATGACAAACACCTAAAGGATTATAAACGAACCCTTGTGGATACTCCTATTGGAATGATAGAAAGGTGTGTATTGAGAGGGGAGGGGTGAATCAGTACCCTTAAAAATAATCCTTGTAAACATAAACTGTGTTAACCGACTGAGTAGCTTGATTTCACCATACATGAAATTCCATTGCATGAATGTAAATGCATGTAATAAAAAAAATAAAACATTCATGAAACTCAAATACACATAAGACATGTATTTTGGTATTTCAGAAACCCTTGTTAGAAGGTAAAAACTGTGGTGGGGATGGAACCCACAAAGATTCACTACTGCAGAAATAAAGTTGCTTGTTAGGGCTTACAAAGACGATCACTTCTGGTGATCTTACCCTGTTAGGAGTAACAATAAGATTTGTTAGATCTACCTTGTGGAAGGATTTTGAAACACAATGTATGTGTGCACTCAGTTAGGAGATTTAAGCAAAAACAATTAAGTCTACTCTGTTAAGAGATTTTTAGTATGTTACAATTGTTAGAGAGTAACGAGAAATTATGATCAGAATAATACAATCTCAATATTTCTGATATCAGATCCTTTAAGTGCAATAAGTTATCACCTTGTTGTGATTGATAATACCTTTTATACTACACGGTAGCCTTGTTTCTATTATGAATAAATTGTATACAACAATACAATCCTTGTGCTGAAACCTTGTCTGATCTTTAGATGTCCTTAGTGCGGTGACTACTTGATCATACTTTAATCATTACATTTCAAATAACATCTTGAGATTCATATATCATACCCTTTGACCTAATTAGGGTTTACACTATCTTAGAAAGCCTAAGATCAATGGTTTACAAAATTTAACTTGATCATCTAAACATAGGAAACATAATTAATAAATGATTACATCTGCAATTAATGTCCTCTTCGATCTTGGTAATAGGTTATCCAACTCAGAAAAAAATTGTTACCAAGGATAATGTGCCATTACAAACTTATAGGTAACTTCTGGTTTACTTAGTGAATATTTTCTATCGGTGCTCTGTGTATGTTGCTAGGTGGTCACTGTACTTGGTTAACTCTGTGCTCAGTGACCATTACTGACTAAACTATCTTGACTGTGTTACCGATTGTGCATTGTGAATAATAATGACAACCTTCAAACCAAAATGGAGTAACATTATCCCCCTTTGGCATTAATATCAAAAACTTTATATGTACACCTAGTAACTCATACATAGTGACTCCCCTTTGTACATGCTCTTGGTATATACAAATATACACATGTTTTTTCCCCGTTTACATATATTTTCCCCCTTTTTTGAAATTAATGACAAAAAGAAATAACTTACAACTTGTCAAAATTGTTTTGATGGGTCTTCTATATATTTTCCATTTGTTTCTCCCATTCTTCCTTTAAATGATCAAGGGTCAACTGCTCCGAGTTCAGTTGAGCATGCATATCATATATGTTCTCTATGACTGATATCTCAGGGGTGGAAATCAAAGTCTTTGCCTCTTTCACATGTTTCTGCATTAGTGTGATATTTGGTAGTAACACAACCTGAAGCTCGGTTACCTCTTAACTTATCCTGTTCTCTTCCTTTTTCAATTCGAGTCTCAACCGCTAGTTGTGTATAACCTTAGAGTAATGCATTTGAAATGCATGTTGCAAGTATGACATAATACTTTTCCATGTAGGGTTTCTTCTATGGTTTATTCATCTTAAATCCACATTCATGTGCTTGATGTCCATACGTGTTACAATTATAGCATTTTCCTTTGAATTTAGAAGTGGATTTGGGAATACCTTTTTCTTTGCTTTTGCAAACATTTGATGTATGGCCTAGTTTTCAACAATGATAACACAAGGGCTTGTTTGGCTTTGGATTTGCATAGACATTCATCTATTCAACTTGATTTGATGATTCTCCATGCTCGGTATAACCTAAACCAGTATTGTTGTTGAGTCTCCTTTGACTGTTCAGAAATTCATCCATCCTTTTAGTGCTATCTTAAGCTCTCTTAATCATCTCATTATGTTTTTGTTGAATCTTCACTTCATTCTTCAGTTTTTCATTTTCTTCTCTTAGTTCACCAATATCTTCCAATTTTCTAGTGAGTTCATTGTTCACTTGGTTGGCCTCCTGACTCATGACAACCATATGAGTGGTGAGCTCAAAGTGATGTTCGGTAAGTCTCAGTATTTCAAATTCTTTCTCTTGTAGATTTTTAGTCATTTGTATTCTATCATCAACAACCATATTTATTTCTTATTATGCTTTCCTTGCATTGTTCATGACTTCAACCATTCTAACCATTTGTGTCTCTTGACCGATTTGCAATGCTTTCACTTGGTTAGTAAGATGTTGATTAATTTCAGATAGATCTGATATGGTTCCTTTAGATGCATTAGATATGCTACTAGATCCAGATCTAGATGTATCAAGTGGGTCATATATCTCTTCTTCATGATAATTAGTCTTGTTGGTGCTCAAATAAATAGATTGGATTTCCTATGAACTTGCCAATCCAATGCTGGGAAACCCAAGTGATTTGGCCAGCTAACAAGTCACAACCAAATCAAGGTTGGAACTTCTACAATTCTAGCTTTGCAAAACCAAGGCTGGTAGTCCTATACCTTGAATTATCCTTCAAGTTACAAGGATTTTTATAGCAGATAAGAAACACTTCAACCTTCTGGCACTTGGAGGAAATCTAACTAAAAGTAATATATCATGAATTGTAAACTGAAATACTTTAAGTAATTGAAAGAATGTTTAGTAAATGTGTATGCAAATTGAAATGAACAGATATATAAGATATCACAAAAATATAAACAATGAACTGAATAACTATAATCTAAGTAATGATTAGACCAGTGCCTTATTCTATCACGAGCAATAGATTCAAGATCATTCCAATTGTGAGACCTACATTAGACTGTTAAAGTTTTACTATTTTGTTCTCATGCTTTCAGTAGTTTATGCTTTGACATACTTTGACTATCAGAGACTTTTTATACATTTGAGGATCGGTGGAATCCTGTGTTATATATTCAGCACCTGATTTTGTAATCAGGGTACTTTTGAGATGCTTTATGTTCTGATTCAGTTTCAGCTTATGTTGATGTCTTATATGGGTTTAAATGTATGAATGTAATATGATGAATTTGGTTTAGGAAACCGATGCTAGGTTATTTCAATTCTAATGCAATTATGGTTTACATGTATGTATATCATTGATGTCGTGTTATGTTTCATATCATGTCATTTTGGACCTACTGATGTGTGCAATGAGTGTGCAGAAAAAGTTCACCATGGATCTAAATCAGGGACCCAATACTTGAACCTATGTAAATACCCGTGCTTTCCAAGGTCCTGTCTATATAAAAGGACACAAACTTCGTTGTTATGTGTTTATTTCATAAACGTGGTTTGCATGTGTGTTATTAAATTAGTAAATATTTATGTGAATAAGTCATGTCATTTGTTTTAATTTAATGTGCCAAGTTTGGCAATTGTTGCAATTTAATTATTGACATGGCTAGTAAAGGGGAAACCAAGGTTAGTCAAGGGTTAACTAAGGTCATC
>MU223111.1:1424875-1441688 GCA_018584345.1 Thuja plicata | reverse complement strand
ACTAAGGTCATCTAGGAGTAGTACCCAAGCTTACCCCAGGGTTAGAAGTTTCTAGAATTCCTTTGACTTAGAAATCCGTAGGTTAACTTCAGGGTGAGTTTTAGAGGGTCTTTTGGGCTCCTAGGGGTAGCCGGGGTCAGTTTTAGTCACCCAACTTGGTACCCTATGGGTTAGGGGTCATTTTCTGTCATTAATGAGCCTCTAAACTCATTTATTGCTCCCTTTAAATATCATTTTCAGTTTTGAGCGAATTTGGAAGAGGAGTGTGACTTTGGTTAACCTCACTCTCTCTTCTACCCAAGTTTCATTTGACTTCACACTTGGAGAGTTAGGAAGTGGTTTAGTTTGAGGTTGGTTAGAGTTACCTCACCTTTGGGTTAAGCCTTGCTCATGTTGGAGGTTTTTCTATTTAGGGAAGGATTTAGGATGAGTTGAGTGTTCACCCACTCTCTACCCTTAGAGACATAATTCAGTTTGAAGGAGCCTTGGAGAAGGAGCTTATGAAGGATAGCTCAACACCATTCCTCTTCACACCTTAGCTTGGATTAAGGTTGGATTTATTTAAAAGTTATTTTTTGTGTTTGTGTGTTCTTGAGCTCAAGGACTCCATCAATGGAGTCTTATGTGTTTTGAAGCTTTTATTTTTCTGTTGGAAATTTTTATATTTGTTTCTCAACATCTTTACTTTGTGTTTGATTTCGAATGGGTCTTCAAGGTACACTCACCCTTGGGAGGGCAGAGTAGCCTTGGAGGGGTAGATGGAAATGATTTCTATTAGTGTAGAGTCTCCCATGTGAGGAGGAAAAAATTGGGGTAACATGATACCCATGAAGCCAAGAAGGGCTTGAGGGCATCTAGGAGGTATAAGGAGGTTATTTAGGACAACATCTTGTAAAGATGGTCCTTTTCAAGTCCATGTGAGGCTTGTGTATTCTATGTTTATTCTTGGCTTTCTCCTTTAGTGAGGTCTACCACTACCCCTATTATGGAAGGTCTCTTGGAGATACTTCCTCTTGTTCATCCTGATGTTGGGAAGCTTTCTTGTGTTTGAGTTCTCTATTTTATTTCCTGCTTGTTGGGTTTTTTTGTTTGTATCCCATTCCAGATTGGATCTCCAAGCTCGGGGGGTGGCATTGTAAAGGCCTAGGTTGGGAGGTGAGCCTCCATGGTCAAACTCACCCTATATCAGGTATCTAATGAGACATTGAAGATGTAACTTACCTATATGCGAAAGATGAATACCACTGCAAAATTATGGCTTGTATCCAATCTTTTAGACATTTCAGGGATGTTTAGTTGTATCAGAATCCTATGGTCATATGTAACCTTTGTTTTATATTGTAATTTATATTTTTTCCTTATGAATATGGTGATCCTATGAAGAGGGAGCAAAACAAGTTTTAATGTGCATCTAGTGCAAGTGATATATTGTAAAATTGTCCAAATTTATTTTACCTAAGATTAGAAATGGAGATCCTATAGAAATTGTAAACAATTGTTAATATGAAATG
Source organism: Thuja plicata (assembly GCA_018584345.1). NCBI lineage: Eukaryota > Viridiplantae > Streptophyta > Pinopsida > Cupressales > Cupressaceae > Thuja > Thuja plicata. The sequence continues at coordinate 1,440,177 of MU223111.1, read as the reverse complement.
GAAAGCCAATTAAGATTCCTAAGTTCTTTGCAATATTGTGTAGTTCAAATTTTAAGGTTATTTAATAACTCAAAAAGAAGAGTTCGGGATTTTGGATTATACTTTACACCTTTATCATCTCATCAATGTTTTAAAACAAAAAAAAAAAAACAAGGATGAATTAAGCTATTTACTATGATTAGTGTTCTTGAGTGAAGAACAAGTTTATTATTTCAGACTTAAAGGAAATTCTGGAAAATTAATTCAAAAGAATTTATGTTTGAAATTTAAATTTTCTTTTACCATTATGTTTAGCATAAAATATGGAGTTCAACCATGATTTTTTTTTAAAAAAATAATGTTTCCTAATGCCCACTGTTTTTAAATATACAGTCAAATTTCACCAGATTTAATATTCTTTTTTTCGTACTTAAATATATATATATATATATATATATATATATATATATATATATATATACTTTTTAAACTAATGTTAAAGCTGCTATTTAAAAATAAATTTGGGCCGTTGTTACCCTTAATGTTTATCATCTTTAAAAAAAAATATAAAATAAAAATTTTAATGTTTTGGGTGGGGGGGCCGAAACCCTCCCCAACCCATGTTACATCTCGGGCGGGGCTGCGCAGCGCGTGGGCCGCCCACTGTTTACACAGTGGGGCAGAGCCGCCGCTGGCCGACACTCCCCCCACTCCCCTTGCTTCGATGCGGGTGGTGCCACCGCCACTGCGGCCACCACAGTGCCCACCCATGCGCCGCTCCCTACTGCGCTCTCCCGCCGCTCGGTAAAACAAACGTCGCCGCTTGGAAAAACAAACATCGCCGCTCGGTAAAACAAACGCCGCCGATGCTTTAAGCGTCCCGCTGCCCCTCTGTGCATTTTTCTGCCATGCAGCCACTGCAGAGTTCCTTTCGCCATGAAGTTTCTTGGCCGTCTTCCCTTCTAACATTTAGGGATTAGAATACTTTTATTTGATTTTATTTTAAAGTTTAAGTTTTAGATTTAGATATGGTTTTGATAGATTAGATTTTATTTATTTATTTAAAATAGATTGTATTAGTTGAAACTTTAATATGGAAATAGAATTTTATCTATTAGTTTGTTTTATTGTGCATATGGACACTTATGAAGATTTATATATTTGTTTAATAGATTTTTTTTTAAATTTAGAAATTATATTTAAAATATATTTTTGTAATGAGATTGGTTTTAAATAGATAGGTTTAAAATTAAATTTTCATCTATCTAAAATTGCTTTAAATTATTAGAAGTTATTTTATCAATATTATTATGAGATTTAAATATGTCATCAGATATATATCCTTTTTAGGATTTGGTTTAATATTATTGACTTAGAATTATGTTAGCTAATTTTTATGATAGTTTTTTATTTAATTATTTTTATTAAAGGATATTATTTATTAATAACTTGATATATAGTTGAGGACGTTATTTATCTAATTAAATTATTCGTTTAAAATTAAAAATCTAGATAACATTTCATCGTTTAAGCGGTCATTACAACCTCTCACCCTCGCGATATACATCTTTTAAGGGTATTATCACTACCTTTGACCAGTGTCGTGCATGGTTGACTTTTGGTCAACCATGGTCAAACCCCCTCCGTTTAGCTTAATTTTTGAACCAGGTGTCCCTTGCAGCCTCTGGATCCCAGGGTTTCAATTTTGTGCCCTTCGGTGATAGTTGACTTTTTGGTTAACATGGGTTGACTTTCTGGTTAACCGTCTTGAATTGCATCCCTTGGCCCTCTTTAGAACTTAATAGGCCCTAGTGACCCTCCTTTGCGTATTTCAAAGTATAGTTGACTTTTGGTCAACCCTAGTTGACTTTAAGTCAACTGTCTCAATTTGCGTGTAGAAGTCTTCCTTAGGGTTTTACAAACCCTAGTGCTTACCTTTCACACATTTTAGAGTATAGTTGACCTTTGGTCGACTCTGGTTAACTTTTGGTCAACTACCTCGATTTGCATGTAATTCAAACCTGTAGCTTAAGGAACCTTTTTGGCTTATTTTATTTCCTTGCACCATTTTGCGTACACATGTTACCCATGTGGTAGTACTATTATCTTTTTTAGTGTGTTTTTTTAAAATTTTTGATTGTGTGTTTTTGCCCAACTTTTGGGTATGAGATTTTGGTATCAGAGCCATGTTAAGTAACATTGGGAACCTAACTCACTACGTTATCACTAAAATTGTCTTGCATGTGTAGGATGCCACCTGTCACTCGTCAAGCCCATCAGCAAGGGCATGGTTGGCGACATATCCCCGCGGCACGCGTAGAGGTGTGACCTGAAGTAGAGGATCATAGGAGGGATCAGAGTCCACCTCCTGAACCCCTTCCTAATCCTGATGCAACGCTTTTGTTGGCCTTTCAGAACCTGGTCGGGATCATTCTTGAACGCATGCCACCTGTTAATCAGGAAAGAGAAAGAAGTAGGAGCCCACCTCCTAGATTAGGAGGGAATCAGATAGATCAGGAAGATGAATCCATTGTAGTACCAGGTGGTGTTCCTAGGGGTGGTGCGCAGAGACTCGATAGGGTACCCCCCAATATCGGGAATCAGATCACAGAGTTGATGAGGCTTAAACCGCCTTTCTTCACAGGAGAAGCAGATGGGGAAGTAGCTGAGGCTTGTCTTTTAAGCCTGGAGAGGTGCTTTGGGTTGCGGAATTATGGCAACAACCTTAAGGAATGGTTCGCAATTCTTTTGCTCAAAGACGGGGCCTCCACTTGGTGGAGGCATGAGGAGACCAAGGGACTCATTGACATCAATACCCTCACTTGGGGAGCTTTCCTTGAGATCTTTAGGGAATGGTATATTTCAGAATAGTTTAGACAACACTGTATAGATGAGTTCCATGACCTCCGGCAACGGGGTCTTACAGTAGCCCAGTATGAGGGCAAGTTTCTCGATCTCCTACCCTATGTTGAATACATGGGAGATGAGAAGCTATAGGTGAATATTGTCATCAAGGGATTAAATCTCATGATTTTAGATAGGGTACGCATGGTACCTTCAAGAAACTTGAGATTCACGGTGGACAGGGCCTTAGTGGCCGAAGAGATAGTCCGGGGCCCACAAAACTATAGGGATGGGTCGTAGAACCATAATACCTCATCTCAGGCCTCTAGATATCAGAAGAACACATGGAAAGGGAATCAAAGGAACTCTTCAGGGACATTTAGGGCCCCATAGCAGCAGCAGCAACAACAACAACAGCCACAACAATCGCAGCAGAACCAGCGTTAGAGGGCACCTCAGGTTCAACAGGGCTCCAAGTCCAAACAGTGGAAATCTCAGGGTCCTAAGAAGGACCAAAGGTCTCAGGCACCATATACCCCTCCAGCATGGAATAAAAAGTCCTCTAAGGGAGGTTATAACAGTTCATCTAGGACTGCAGGATCACAATATTCTAGGCCTCCTGGTGTTCAGGTTCAGTCACGGGGGCCATGTTACACATGTGGTGCCATGGGGCACTTAGCTAGAGAGTGCCCATAGGGTGGTAGTCAGCGTACAATGATTTCAGAACCAACAGTAGGGGACAAAGAAAAATCCCACATAGTTTTTGCAGCAGTGGACAATCGTCAGGCAGAGCAGCAGGCTACCGTTATTAAGGCCTTAGGTAAGATCAGAGGTAGTGATCTTACTATTCTTTTTGATACAGGAGCCACTGAATCCTTTGTTTCTCCATCGGTTGTGGAGCGTTGCAGGCTAGTGGCAGCTAGTCAAGAGGTTAGATGGGAAGTAGAGTTAGCTTCAAGAGCTAGAGTTTCCGTAACCTCGATGGTTAGTGATTGTCTGATCCAGATTGGTGGAATGACCACCATAGCTAATCTTAGAGTTACTCCCCTTGGATCTTACGGTCTAGTCCTTGGCATGGATTGGCTAAGTTCCCACAGATCCGAGCTAGATTTTCATAAGAAGAGGATCGAATGTTTGGATGATGATGGTACAGATACAGTTATTATTGGGGTTCATAGGTATGTATCCCTTCGTGTGATATCCGCCATGCAGCTTAAGCGATGCATGCGGAAGGGATGCCAGTTGTATGCCATCACCATCAGTGATAGGGAAGAAGAGACAAAGAAGGAAACTTCTCTTGATGACTTCCCCATTCTTCAAGAGTTTGCAGATGTGTTTCCGTCAGAGCTACTTGGTATGCCTCCTCGTAGGGCAGTAGACTTTCACATTGATCTTGTACCAGGAGCTGAGCCAGTTTCCAGAGAACCTTATAGGATGACCACTAATGAGCTTAATGAGCTCAAGATACAGCTTGAGGAACTGTTAGAGAAAGGACACATTCATCCTAGTGTCTCTCCTTGGGGTGCACCAGTTATCTTCGTGAAGAAGAAAGATGGATCACTTAGATTGTGCATGGATTACCGACAGTTGAACAAGGTAACCATCAAGAATCGGTATCCACTTCCTAGGATCGATGAATTTTTCTATCAGTTGCAGGGTGCCTGAGTCTTCTCTAAGATAGACCTCAAATCAGGTTACCATCAGTTGCAGATCGTGGATAGTGATATTCACAAGACCGCATTCCACACTAGATATGGCCACTATGAGTTCACTGTGGTTCCATTTGGTCTTATGAATGCTCCAGCTGTGTTCATGAGTCTTATGAATGGAGTATTTCAAACCTTCCTTGACAAGTTTGTAGTTTTGTTTCTCAATGACATCTTGATATTTTCCAAGGATGAGAAAGAGCATGAGGAACACTTGAGGCAAGTTTTGCAGTGTCTTAGAGACAATCAGTTGTATGGCAGCTTGGCGAAGTGTGCTTTCTTTAGAGCAGAGGTCAAGTACCTTGGCCATGTTATTTCAGGTGATGGGATCTCAGTAGACCCATCGAAGATTGATGCCATCATGGATTGGCCAGCCCCTACCACTGTGACCGAAGTTAGGAGTTTCATGGGTTTAGCCTGTTACTACACACGGTTTGTTAATGGTTTCTCTCAGGTAGCACACCCCATTACCTCTCTTCAATGAAAGGGAAAGAAGTTTGAGTGGACTGAGAAGTGTGATAAGGCTTTTCAGGAGCTCAAAAGGGCACTTAGTAGTGTACCCATTCTAGCTGTTCCAGAGCCTTCAACAAACTTTATGGTATGCGCAGACACTTCCTTGGATGGTTTGGGAGTGGTACTTATGCAAGGTGGGCGAGCTATAGCCTACAAGTCTAGGAAACTAAAGACTCATGAGCTCAACTACCCTACCCATGACCTAGAGCTCGCAATAGTGGTGCATGTTTTAGTCAGATGGTGAAATTTTCTCTTAGGACATCAGTTCAAACTTCACTCAGACCATCAGAGTCTTTAGTACATCTTCATTCAGCCGAACCTTAATGCCAGACAGAGAAGATGGATGGAGTTCTTATGTGAATATGATTTTGATGTCCATTACATCAAAGGGAAAGAGAATGTGGTCGTAGATGCCTTGAGTAGGAGATGGCACGAGATTTCTTCTATGTCTACTGGCACAGATTTGAGAGATCACATCCTTCATCACTTATAAGAGGATGAGTTGTACATAGAGGTTTGTGAGTTGATTCAATCTCAGAGGCCCCTTGAGGGGAAGTTTTTAGAGTATGCCTTGGAGTCCGATGGACTATTGTGGCATAAAGGACATATCTATATACCTTCTTCTGGGGGATTGCATGAATTTGTGATGCTTGAGGCTCATAGGGCCCCTTATGCAGCGCATCCCAGAGTTAAGAAGATGCATGCCAACTTGAGGCAACTATATCATTGGCCAGGCATGACGTTGCAGATTGCAGAGATGGTAGCTAGATGCCTAGAGTGCCAGAGGGTGACGGCGGAACACCATCATCCAGGTGGTCTTCTTTAGCCTCATGATGTACCAGTGTGGAAATGGGACACCATATCTATGGATTTCATAGCAGGCCTTCCTATGTCTTCTCATCGTCATGATGCTATCATGGTGACAGTCAACAAGTTGACTAAGGTGGCTCACTTTTCACATGTGTGAACTACCTTTACCGCACCAGCAGTGGCACAAGTGTTCTTGCAGGATATAGTCAGACTTCATGGCGTACCTCATAAGATCATCTCAAATAGAGATTCTCTCTTCACTTCATCCTTTTGGAGAGAACTTCAGGAAGCTATGGGTACTAGGCTCAACTTTAGTACAACATATCATCCTGAGACAGATGGACAGACCAAAAGGGTCAATCAAGTACTGGAGGACATGCTTCGCATGTATGTCATGGACCATTAGACCTGGTGGGAAGAATACCTACACCTAGTGGAGTTTTCCTATAACAACAGGCACCAGACTTCCTTGGGTATGCCTCCCTACTAGGCTCTTTATGGTAGACCATGCAGGACCCCACTCAGTTAGGATAGGATCAAGGATAGAGTTTCCATTGGCCCTGAGCTAGTCATAGATATGGAGCAGCAGGTGACTTTGATTAGGCAGCGACTTGAGAAAGCTCAAGATAGGCAGAAGAAGTATGCAGATGCGAAGAGGATTGATTGAGCCTATCTAGTTGGGGACAAAGTATTCTTGAGGGTGCGATCGCATAAGAGTCTAATCCATTTTGGAAATGGCTCTAAGCTAGCACCCCATTTTGTTGGACCTTTTGAGATCCTTGAGAGGATAGGACTAGTTGCTTACAGATTAGCATTGCCACCTAGCCTGTCATGCATCCATGATGTGTTTCATGTTTCAGTTCTGAGGAAGTATATATATGATGAGTCTCATGTGATAGATTGGGATGCCTTGCAGGTGGAGTTAGACAGACAGCTGGCATTGGAGCCAATTCATATATTGGATTGGCAGACTTTGGGCCTTTGAGGAAGAGAGCTTGACCAGGTTAGGGTCCAGTGGGATTTCTATGACGAGGTTATAGCCTCTTGGGAGGACACAACACAGATGAAATCACAGTACCCTCACCTCTTCGATGAACTCCAGGAGGAAGTTCATGCCTAGAGGGGGTGGATGTGAGACCTACATTAGACTATTATAGTTTTACTATTTTGTTCTCATGCTTTCAATAGTTTATGCTTTGACATACTTTGACTATCAAAGACTTTTTATACATTTGAGGATCGGTGGAATCCTGTGTTATATATTCAGCACCTGATTTTGTAATCAGGGTACTTTTGAGATGCTTTATGTTCTGATTTAGTTTCAGCATATGTTGATGTCTTATATGGGTTTAAATGTATGAATGTAATATGATGAATTTGGTTTAGGAAACTGATGCTAGGTTATTTCAGTTCTAATGCAATTATGGTTTATATGTATGTATATCATTGATGTTGTGTTATGTTTCATATCATGTTGTTTTGGACCTACTAATGTCTGCAGGAAAAGTTGATCATGGATCTAAATCGGGGACCCAATACTGGAACCTATGTAAATACATGTGCTTTCCAAGGTCCTGTCTATATAAAGGGACATGGACCTCATTGTTATGTTTTTATTTCATAAACATGGTTTGCATGTGTGTTATTAAATTAGTAAATGTTTATGTGAATAAGTCATGTCATTTGTTTTAATTTAATGTGCCAAGTTTGGCAATTGTTGCAATTTAATTATTGACATGGCTAGTAAAGGGGAAACCAAGGTTAGTCAAGGCTTAACTAAGGTCATCTAGGAGTAGTACCCAAGCTTACCCCAGGGTCAGAAGTTTCTAGAATTCCTTTGAATTAGAAATATGTAGGTTAACTTCAGGGTGAGTTTTAGAGGGTCTTTTGGGCTCCTAGGGGGTAACCGAGGTCAGTCTTAGTCACCCAACTTGGTACCCTATGGGTTAGGGGTCATTTTTTGTCATTAATGAGCCTCTAAACTCATTTATTGCTCCCTTTAAGTGTCATTTTCAGTTTTGAGCGAATTTGGAAGAGGAGTGTGACTTTGGTTAACCTCACTCTCTCTTCTACCCAAGTTTTATTTGACTTCACACTTGGAGAGTTAGGAAGTGGTTTAGTTTGGGGTTGGTTAGAATTACCTTACCTTTGGGTTAAACCTTTCTCATGTTGGAGGTTTGCCTATTTAGGGAAGGATTTAGGATGAGTTGAGTGTTCACCCACTCTCTACCCTTAGAGACAGAATTCGGTTTGAAGGAGCTTTGGAGAAGGAGCTGAGGAAGGATAGCTCAACACCATTCCTCTTCACACCTTAGCTTGGATTAAGGTTGGATTTCTTTAAAAGTTATTGTTTGTGTTTATGTGTGTTCTTGAACTCAAGGACTCCATTAATGGAGTCTTATGTGTTTTGAAGCTTTTATTTTTCTGTTGGAAACTTTTATATTTGTTTCTCAATGTCTTTACTTTGTGTTTGATTTTGAATGGGTCTTCAAGATACACTCACCCTTGGGAGGGCAGAGTAGCCTTGGAGGGGTAGATGGAAATGATTCTTGTTAGTGTAGAGTCTCCCATCTAAGGAGGAAAAAATTTGGGGTAACATGATACCCATGAAGCCAACAAGGTCCTGAGGGCATCTAGGAGGTATAAGGAGGTTATTCGGGACAACATCTTGTAAAGATGGTCCTTTTCAAGTCCATGTGAGGCTTGTGTATTCTATGTTTATTCTTGGATTTCTCCTTCAGTGAGGTTTACCACTACCCTTGTTATGGAAGGTCTCTTGGAGATACTTCCTCTTGTTCATCCTGATGTTGGGAAGCTTTCTTGTGTTTGAGTTCTCTATTTTATTTCTTGCTTGTTGGGTTTTTCTATTTGTATCCCGTTCCAGATTGGATCCCCAAGCTCGGGGGTGGCCTTGTAAAGGCATAGGTTGGGAGGTGAGCCTCCATGGTCAAACTTACCCTATATCAGGTATCTAATGAGACACTGAAGATGTAACTTACCTATATACGAAAGATGAATACCACTGCAAAATCATGGCTTGTATCCAATCTTTTGGACATTTCAGGGATTTTTAGTTGTATCAGAATCCTATGGTCATATGTAACCTTTGTTTTATATTGTAATTTATATTTTTTCCATATGAATATGGTGGTCCTATGAAGAGGGAGCAAAACAAGTTTTAATGTGCGTCTAGTGCAAGTGATATATTCTAAAATTGTCCAAATTTATTTTACCTAAGATTAGAAATGGAGATCCTATAGAAATTGTAAACAATTGTTAATATGAATTGGAAAGCCAATTAAGATTCCTAAGTTCTTTGCAATATTGTGTAGTTCAAATTTTAAGGTTATTTAATAACTCAAAAAGAAGAGTTCGGGATTTTGCATTATACTTTACCATGAATTTTTTTTTTTTAAAATAATGTTTCCTAATGCCCACTATTTTTAAATATACAGTCAAATTTCACCAGATTTAATATTCTTTTTTTCGTACTTAAATATATATATATATATACTTTTTAAACTAATGTTAAAGCTGCTATTTAAAAATAAATTTGGGCTGCTATTACCCTTAATGTTTATCATCTTTTAAAAAAATATAAAATAAAAATTTTAATATTTTGGGTGGGGGGGCTAAACCCTCCCCAACCCACGTTACATCTCGGGGGGGCTGCGCAGCACGTGGGCCGACACTCCCCCCACTCTCCTTGCTTCGACGCAGGTGGTGCCGCCGCCACCGCGACCACCACACCGCCCACCCACGTGCCGCTCCCTATTGCGCTCTCCCGCCGCTCGGAAAAACAAACACCGCCGCTCACTAAAAAAAACGCCGCCGATGCTTTAAGCATCCCGCCGCCCCTCTGTGCGTTTCGCCGCCATGCGGCCACTGTGGAGTTCCTTCCACCATGAAATTTCTTGGCCGCCTTCCCTTCTAACATTTAGGGATTAGAATACTTTTATTTTATTTTATTTTAAAGTTTAAGTTTTAGATTTAGATATAGTTTTGGTAGATTAGAATTTTTTTTATTTATTTAAAATAGATTGTATTAGTTGAAACTTTAATATGGAAATAGAATTTTATCTATTAGTTTGTTTTATTGTGCATATGGACACTTATGAAGATTTATATATTTGTTTAATAGATTTTTCTTTAAATTTAGAAATTATATTTAAAATATATTTTTGTAATGAGATTGGTTTTAAATAGATAGGTTTAAAATTAAATTTTCATCTATCTAAAATTGCTTTAAATTATTAGAAGTTATTTTATCAATATCATTATGAGATTTAAATATGTCATCAGATATATATTATTTTTAGGATTTGGTTTAATATTATTGACTTAGAATTATGTTAGCTCATTTTTATGATAGTTTTTTTTTTTTTAAAGGATATTATTTTTTAATAACTTGATATATAGTTGAGGACGTTATTTATCTAATTAAATTATTCGTTTAAAATTAAAAACCTAGATAACATTTCATCGTTTAAGGGGTCATTACAACCCCTCACCCTCGCGATATACATCTTTTAAGGGTATTATCGTTACCTTTGACCAGCGTCGTGCATGGTTGACTTTTGGTCAACCATGGTCAAACCCCCTCCATTTAGCTTAATTTTTTAACCAGGTGTCCCTTGCAATATCTGGACCCCAGGGTTTCAATTTCGTGCCCTTTAGTGACAGTTGACTTTTTGGTAAACATGGGTTGACTTTCTAGTCAACTATCTTGAATTGCGTGCCTTGGCCCTCTTTAGAACTTAGTAGGCCCTAGTGACCCTCCTTCGCGTATTTCAAAGTATAGTTGACTTTTGGTCAACCCTAGTTGACTTTTAGTCAACTGTCTCGATTTGCATGTAGAAGTCTTCCTTAGGGTTTAACAAACCCTAGTGCTTACCTTTCACACATTTCGGAGTATAGTTGACCTTTGGTCGACTCTGGTTGACTTTTGGTCAACTGCCTCAGTTTGCATGCGATTCAAACCTGTAGCTTAAGGAACCTTTCTGGCTTCTTTTATTTCCTTGCACCATTTTGCGTACACATGTTACCCATGTGGTAGTACTATTATCCTTTTTAGTGTGTTTTAAAAAAATTTTTGATTGTGTGTTTTTGCCCAACTTTTGGGCATGAGACCAATCTTATGTTCAATCTCAAAGATAGTTTTACTAGAAAAACTTATCACTTCAAAGGTGTTATGAAATGAACACGCAACCTTGAACAAGTTCAGAGATATATCAAAAGGATATTACTTCTCAGATGACAGACCAATTGACTAAGGCCTCAATCAATAGAATTTAACCATGCAAAATGAGAAAACCAATTGATAATAAAGACTATGAACTGGATCAGGAAACATGCACATCAAACTGTCAAATTGAAGAAGTTCTGTTGATTTATCTGAGGGACTAATTGTAAAATGATAATGAGTCAATTCCCATAGATGAAAGAAAAAAGCACTTATCTTTATTGATTTTGAAAAAATAGTACATCCAGGTCCATGTTACACTTGTTGATAAAAAAAATCCAAATATGTGAAATTGTATTATATTATATTGTCCTCTCTCTTTACACTTTACATTATATGTGTGTGTGTGTGTGTGTGCGCGTGTGCATGCGTGTGTGTGTGTGTGTGTTTGACTGGATTTCACACCTCTTTAGGGTGAAAAGACACAACCCTTATTATAAATTATTTTGAAAAAACAATAAACTAACTAAAAAATAACTACCTAAGTTTCAGATTTGGCTTTGGTCAAAAATCCAAAACACCTTGTGAAAAGCTGATATTTCTGCTGGAGATAGGATATTGGATTTCCCGAACTGGGTCATTTTTTAGCTTTTTAAAATTTGACCATCGTCAGCCTCTGTCGGCATCATCGGTGTAGTAGGTTGAAATTCTAGCATTTTCTGAAGGCTTCGATTAGTTAGTTCCATTTATTTGTGTCATAAAGCTTCCTTCCTTTGATTTTTTTAGTATGGAGAAACTTGCTTCTTGATAATGGATTGAGACTTCTAAATTCTCAAAATTTAAGGTACCACCAGTGGCTCTTTCTGGGGATGTATGCTCCTTGTGAGCATAGCGAGATTCTATCTATTTCTGGAGAAGCAGACCAAGTATCCACACTTCATCTGATGCAAAGTGAAATTGGGTGGCCGTAGGCCCCCAAAAAATGAAAATTTCTTCTTTCCTCTATCAAACACATAATTTTGATCATGTAATACTTTGGATCTCCCGAATACAATGCCACCATTCTCATGGACAACATTCATTTCTTTATTAATATGCTTTGACTTTTGTTTACCCTTAGAAAAGTCAGCAGGTGCACTGTAGTCCTTGCTAAGTAGAAGATCCCCATGCATTTGATCAACCCTACAAGTAACTAGATTAAGCTCTTCTGCTTGGATGCCTTTACGTACACAATCTTCCCTATACTCAAGATGTTGTTTCTCTTCACAAAAAGTATTTGGGGATAACTCCATTTAGCAACTTCCTTCTTATCAAGAATTTGATTAGATAGGATACTCAGATAATTTTCAGAACTAATCTTCAACACGTTCTCCTCATTATGTCTGTTTGATTCCATCTCATCTTCACATGTTTGATACAAATTTTTCTCATAGGATGAAATAATGCATGTGTCATTTTCTGAATACACTTCCCCATACATATTTTGATTTTCATCTTCAAAATGATCACTAGGCCCACTATCTTTATCATAATGTCGATGGACTTGATTGCATAGAAATTATTCTTCAAATAATGGATTCGAGGATATAGAGAACTCGGGCATATCTCCATGAGATCTTTCATCTGAAACTTCTTCATGTTCATATGTTGTATGTTGTTCTATTTCGTCTCCGTTATTTGATTCATGAAATTTATCATCTTCTTCATCTAGTACCCCTTGAGTATGTACTGATCCATCAACTTGCTTATCATGGTGCATTGAGAAAAAAAATTGACCACTCTTCTCAACATGTTTTTGATATTCCATGTCTAGTAAATATGATATTTCTTCTGTACTGAGAAGATCTTCTTCCTCATCATCATGGTCATTGATACCTTTTTCCATGCAAATCTCACTACATATAGATTCTTCTTCAATCTGATCCAAAATTTTCTCCCCCATTTCATCACAAGTATTATTATGGTTCTCAATAATGGATGCTTCTTTATCTTTTGTATGACTAGCGCACTCATCTTCCTCACCAAGATAATCATCAAGCATAAGGCCTTGTTCAATCTTAGCATAAGCCTCCCTTTTTCTGTCTTCATCATCTTCTTCTAATATATGCGCAAGAAACTTTACAGAAGGATCATCTGATGTGATTCCCAATTTTTTGACCTTTCTCATGATTTATTTTTGTGAAGGCATAACATTTAAAGGTATTTCTCAAAGAATGTTCACCATTCTTATCAGCAAATGTGCAGAAGACTCCCCTTCAAATCTCTCCAAGCTAAAAAATGTATTGAGTGGAGGCATACTAGGACCCTCTTCCATGCTGCAACTTTTGTCTTCATACTGTTCATAGCACATGTTGTCTTCTTCACCACTGGAATCATGAAACGTTTAAAGAAACCATTGCTCAAACTATCTCCATGATGAGATGGACTGCATAGGTAATGATTCATATTCTTCTTGTGCATTATTTTTTAATGACCATGCAAAAAAATTCATGGCATCATCTTCTGTATGGTCCTCATAATTATCAAGGAATATATGAAAAGAATCCAAATGATCAAGAGCTGATTCATCATAATCTTCATAAAATTCAGGAACCCTCTGTGAAAGTTCTAAAAAAAATTCATTAGAACTGCATTGAAACTTTCTAAGATCCAAAAGCCTGGTATCAACGAGAATCAAAAAAATTTTGAACATAATTTTGAACATTATGTAATAGATCTTCTATTACTAATTAAAGGACAAATACTCATCCCTTCCAAGCTATCTCCTTCAGTGGAGAAATTAATTTTTTTTGACATACAGGGTCGCCACCTTTTTATCTCCTTTTGAGTCTTTTCCCTCAGTAGAGTCATTGACTGAAATAATTTATTAAATAGAGTCGCCACCTTCTTATCAGAAGGAAAATACTTACTATCTTCTGAGTTCTTTTCTCCCAGTAGAGTCTTAAATCTATCACCAGAACTTCTAGGTAAAATACAAAAATATTCTTTTGAATAACTCCCCAGTAGAGTCACCAATTTGTTGGTGCTCAAATCAATAGATTGGATTTCCTATGAACTTGCCAATCCAATGCTGGAAAACCCAAGTGATTTGGCCAACTAAAAATTCACAACCAAGGTAAGGTTGGAACTTTTGTAATTCTGGCTCTGCAAAACTAAGGCTGGTAGGCATATGCCTTGAGTTATCCTTCAAGTTACAAGGATTTTTATAGCAGAAAAGAAACACTTCAACCTTCTCTCTCAAGTATGGCAAGGCACTTGAAAGAAATCTAACTGAAAGCAATATATCATGAACTGTAAATTGAAATACTTTAAGTAATTGAAAGAATGTTTAGTAAACATGTATGTAAATTTAAATGAACAGATAGATAAGATATCACAAAACTATAAACAATGAGCTAAATAACTATAATCTAAATAATGATTAGACCAGTCCCTTATTCTATCATGGGTAATAGAGTCAAGATCATTCCAATCTTATGTTCAACTTCAGAGACATTTTTACTAGAAAAACTTATCACTTCAAAGGTGTTATGAAATGAACACGTAACCTTGAACATGTTCAGAGATATATCAAAAGGATATTACTTCTCAGATGACAGACCAATTGACTAAGGCCTCAATCAACAAAATTTAACCATGCAAAATGAGAAAACCAACTGATAATAAAGACTATCCAAGAGCTTAATGGAGAAGTTGGAGTAGGGAACTGGTGATAAGGATAGCCATGTTGTCAAGGATCTGGCTAGCCCGGGAACCCACACTAGGGCTAGCACCAAAAAGGCTATCCCAAGGGAGGAAAAAGAGAAGGACAAAGGTGACCTCAAAAATACTATCAATCAGATGGAGGTTATGGTGATTCAGGCCCAGGATATGGTTGATGGAATGTAGCTATCTTTTCCTGGGCCCTCCCCTTTTTGGTGCTGTCCCTGTTTATTATGTTTATCTTTGGGACTGTTGCTAGCTAGTCTGTCTGCTGAATTTTTTTGTCGGCTGTCTTTTTTTGGTGCCTCGGCACAGTTGTTGTTGTACTTTCTTTGAATATTTGTATAACTCTATTTAAAGGTTTCAGGTCCTTGTAAAACTTATTTTTACTTAATCAGAACTGATAATAAAGACTATGAACTGGATCAGGAAACATGCACATCAAACTGTCAATTTAAAGAAGTTTTGTTGATTTATCCGAGGGACTAGTTGTAAAATGATAATGAGTCAATTCTCACAGATGAAAGAAAAAAGCAATTATCTTTATTGATTTTGAAAAAATAGTA
>MU223111.1:1384841-1403563 GCA_018584345.1 Thuja plicata | reverse complement strand
ATAGGGTCAGTAGGGTTAAATCATAATATAAACATCATAACACAAAGCAATGTAAAACATTTTACTAATAGTTCATTTCTAGCCATTCATCATTAAATTATAACTCCTTTAATATGTCCAAATAATTACAGTAACCAAACATATATGCTCAAATGTCTCATAAAATACTAACTAAATAATAATCATAGTCCATCATAAAACCCAAAGTGTCAAAGCAATAGTCCTGTCTATCTAACATAGGAAGATTCTAGGGTGGGCATTACAAATCATATCTCCCTCTTCCGCCACAAAATCATGCTCTTTCACCAAGGTACTCTCATAAGGGAGATACATAAAATAAGAGAATAATCAACACCATTATCCAATGGTTCGTTCCAAATAAGGTCATTGAGATAAATGTTTAAGATATCTTCTTTTAAGGGGGGAGAAACTTTGGGAGAGGAATCGTTAATAGGTTCATAAACGGGATAGTCATATATCTTAAATCCTCATAGCCTAGGAGCATCATCTTGCAGAAAAGTGTCTTATAACATTTCATTATGAGTAGGACAAAGCATATCAAATTCATAGGTACTAATGACTCATCAAAGGCAGTAAAGTCATGTAAAAATAAATCTAAAATTTTGTAATCAAACACAAATAACAATGCATGGAAAAAATATTTTTGTATTTATTATTATTATTTTGAAACATGTGAAAGCAATGCAAAATAATAATGTGCAATATTTTTTTTTATCTTTTTTACCAATGAAAGTAGATGACTCCACCTAAATTTGATAATATTATGCAAAAAATAGATCTAAGACTAAAATTAAAGTATGCAATAAGTGTAGGGTTCACTAAAATATAATGAAAGAAAATAGGGATGAGATGATTCATTAGGATGCATGGATAAACTAGGAATCTAACACCTATATCCTCTCATACATTGGAAGGAAGATGATCCACTAGGTTTGAGAAGGCTCAAGCATTAGGTGAATGCAATGATTCTTCACTATGATGGAAGATGACTATGAAAAATGGAAATGGAAATGCTAGATCTAGGGTAATAATTGAAGGAAAGAGGAAATGATATAAATGCTACTAGAAAAAAACTATAAATCCAATTATGAGATCAAATTCAGAAATCCAAGACAATGACTAACCTATAATCCAATTTTTAGTTTGAAAAGGTAGGCCAGGGGTGACCAAGAGGGTTAGGGGCAACCAAGAGGTCAAGGGTGAGTCCAGCCACCTTTGACCTAGTAGATTATGATGAAAATACTATCAAATTTTAGCCCTTTATCAAAACTTCCTATAGCCTCTTCCACAACTATGCCACCTATCACCTACACACGAAAAATAGGAAAATAGTTGTGGAAAGGGGTTTTTCTAACTCGAATCCTAATTTTTGAATTAACCATGAAATTGAATTGAAAAGTATTTGAAATGAAAGCATGCTAATATAACTTGTAGATGCTACATCTGAGAATAATATGTCTTATACCTTGATAATGCAAATGTTTTTTAAATGAGATCACAAGTGTTGATGTAATAACATGACTCCACAAATACCTAAAAAGGATATCACAAAAGACATGCTTGCATGCTGGTTGTTGAAGTTTGCCACAAAGAAGGATATGGTGGGATGACATGCCTTGAATTTGTTGAAATACTTGATTTCTCCTTGAATGTTTGAACTTGAATGAGTGCTTCTAGGTTGAGATGAGATGCCCAAATGAGGGAGGTAGCCTTGCTTTTATATCTCACTAAGCCATTTTGAGGCTCAAAACTCAAAGGAGGCCGACATGAATTTGAAAATCCTACTGAATATAAAAGACTATTGCACCATTCAAATTTGGGCCCAATTTATGGGGTATGGGGCAACTCACAAGGTTGGGGGCATGGTGACTCATCCCATACCTACCAAGTCACCCTATATCAGCCAATCTAGGCTTAGATTAGTGTTGGGAGTCAATTTGGATAGGGGATACCCAAAATGTGTGTCAAATCAAGGTGTGATATTGAGATATATACAAAAGGTCAGACATAATAAAATAGGGCCTATATATGCAAGTGGTGATTTAATGGATGAAATAATTAAAGGGGCACACCTATAATTAAGGGCCCACATATAAATTAAATTAAGATATGGCTCATATTTAAAGGTTTATTAATTAAATGTATAGCAAGTCCTATGATGCATAGATAAATGAATGCACACTAAAATAGGTGCTAAGTAAATATATAATTGAACACCTTAGCCAAGGTGTACATTTTACGATACTATAGTAAAAAACCTCCACATACTTTCATGCAGAGAGACATTTTAATAGCCACATCATGCATGGGTTGAATCCATGTACATCGAAAAGAAATGCTTGAGATCCTTGGAAGTTACATTTGAATTGAAAGGAAGAGTCACACAGGGTAGTGGATTAGTACGTAGTGCAACGTAGTAGAAGTTACAAGACATGCGGTTACAATAGTTACAATAGCTACGCATTGAATTACAATCATGTTTCCCAATCAGTATAAATTAGTTGCATCTTACAAATTCCATTGGTTTCCCCTAGGCATCTGTGGACAAGATTTTTGAAATAAGAGCAATACGTGAGGAGGAGCTGGGAATAGCCTTCCTCTAGAATTATGCTTCCCAGTTATACTATTATTGATATTGAAACTGGACTGATATTGTACGGGGGTCATGGAGGTGGTGAAAGAAGAGACTTGGATGAATTCATTGGAAGCACTTCGTAAAACTCTTATTTTTAAAATGTTTTGCCCTCTTTTCCAGCTCACGGAAGAAGATTTGATTTGAGATTCATCAGGGATAGCGTTGTGATTCTGCAGGATATGTTTGAGACTTATATAGGTAGAAAAACATTGGCGAAAGTATAAGGTGAATGAATTTGTTGTGGAAGAAGATGCAACGAACCTACATAGTTGAACGACCTGGGAAATGGCCTTTCAACTGCATTTACTACAGTTGGTAGAGCCGTCATAGAATGCTGAAGGATGAAGAATGAAGAATGAGAGGACAAAGGAGACTACTTGGGTCCGATCTTGTGTCCTCCATGCTTTCAAACTCTATTCTAAAGCTTCCATTCTTCCATTCTGGCGAGCAAATAAGGAGGGTACAAGCAAAGGTTATAGAATTTGGTTCTACACCTGCAAATTGTGCTTCCTTGAAAGATTCTAAAACCTCACATAAACCTTTCTCAATCATCAAGGTTATTCTTTTTTTAAAAAATATTGGGCCCTTTATTTGGTTTTCTAGGTTGTAAAATAGAGTTTGTTGTGATCAATGGCCTCTGTATAGAATTATGTTGGTCTTTGTAAAATCACTTTGAAATTATTTCAAGGATGAGTGCTTTTTTAACATTGTTAAACTAGCGCTTGCACCTAAAGAAGGTGCAAGGGTTAGTCGATAGAAAATTATGTATAAGTTAATATATTAGAGAGAATAATTTATTCTATGAACTTTGTTAAGTTATTTAACAATTTAATTAATTTAAATTAATAATGTTATATACATTTTAAAAGTATGATTTTTTTTTAAAATATATATTATTTGTTTTGAAAAATTATGTGGTATTTGACAATGATTCTGGGAAAAGGAAAATTGAAATCTACCTAAAACAAAAGAAATTTTTCTTGCCACTGTCACTACACTTATAATAATATTTAATTAGAACATGTATTCATACAATTTAATTAGGTTTTATTTACATTAATACTTAAACTAATCTAGATTTATAAAATGAAATTTTATCATTGAAATAACTTACGTATGCAAAAATGAGTTATGCAAATTTTACAATTACAATTTTGTATCCAATTTTTTTTAAATGTTTTTGCTAAATTTTATTTGATGTATTAAAAGTACAATATTGAATTAACTTAAACAATGTGACCATAATACTAACGGTAAGAAATATAAACTATTTATTAAATTATAAATCTTAAGAATAATTTTGTAAACCTCATTCATGACACATCCAATAAATATTCTTCTATATATTGGTTATGCTTCCTTTTCCAAATATAAAATAAACTCATAGTAGATGCCTTGTTAAAATATAAATTTTTTTTTTGTTTGCTCATTTATTAAGGATTCAATATTAAAAATTGATTTAGATTTCATTTTATTTTCAATTTGGTATTACTCTTGCAATTATGATTACTAAAACCATAGGAGTTTGAAATCCACAATAATTCTAATTAGTACAAAGGTGTAGTACACTCAATTTCAATCTTGTGTTATTCAATAAAGAAAACTAACTTCCATATTAAAATATAAGAACACATTCAAATTAATAAACAATCATGAAATAGAAAACTATATAAAAMTATATATTACATCTTCTCATTTGAGAATTTACTCAATATATAATTATGTCACCATATCTTTAACTTATATCTAGAAAGAGGAAGTACAAAAGATCCTAATTTAAATGATTTGTTGATATCACTATTAAATAATAAAACCAAATATTACATAAATCAAATGACTATTTCTGAAACTATTTCTTAAGTCCTGCCTAAACATATCTCCAAGTTTTTTTAAAATTTTACATTATTTTTTCAATAAAACATGCCAAAATGAAAAATTTGTATTTCTTTACAGCCATACATATTTAAGACAACTTCCAAACATTTCAAATACATTGAATACATTACCTAGTTTACTATCGAAATATATAGACTTTAAAAATATTTCAATTTCTTATCCTATGAGATAACGGTGAACATGTAATTCTGATAATCATTTACTTTTATTTATATTTGAATCCTTTTTTTAAATTTCTGCAGCACTAAGAAAAATAGATTCAAAATGAATTCATTGAAGACTAATCTGCCCAAATCACCAACATGATATAATTTAAAAATTCACATTTATTTAAGAAGCAGAGGAGCACCTCTGTGCAAAGCTGGTGGAGTTGGAGTCAGAGTCCGTTCTTCAGGTGCAGGATTACATTCACCAAATTACATCTCTCAAACAACAATTGGCGTAAATGCAAGTTCTTCTTGCTTAATTTCAACACACTTGCTCATATATGGGATCACAATCATTTTCTCTGCTACTTGACACCTTCTTGTCCTCATCAGGCCACGACTTCATATTTTCCATACACGTCGTGTGTGCCTTTGCTTCTCCAAGATTGATAGCAGCTGCAACTTGGATCTCGGCAGCCACTCTGCAACATGGATCCATGGAAAAAGTTTCGTCAACACACACAGCCCATGTTGAAGTAAGATGATTCTCACTTTAAAATTGACTGCCTTGTGTTTTATTGACTGATTCCAGATCAATGGGAAATTCATCTGAATTCCTCCAGTGAATTCAAACCTTGGGTGAATGCCTTTTTGTCTACATAACCAAGGAACAATCCTCTATAATTGTTTTCTCGGTTACAAGTTTAAACAATTTATTCTCTATTGCGGCATCCTTATGTTCCTGGAAACGAGTTAATGAGGCCTGCTCTTTGGTGGCAATAGACTGCTCACGTTTATCCAAAATTTCTTGGGCTTCCTTTGTCTTGACCTCAAAAGATCTCTCTCTCAAGATTCTGCAATTCAATCTTAAGCGACTCATTTTGAAATTTTTTATCGGTGTGGCATGATTCAGTAGGATTGCCACTCCCACTCTGTAAAGATGACAAAAAACCTTTGTTATTGTCCTGCTTCCAGTAACCATAGAGAAATTTGCAGTTACGTCCATGTTTTCAATAACCCTGAGCAAAGTACTGACATGGCTTCCTCACAGGTGTTATATTCAGATTGGAGATAAAGGATTTGTACTGATCTTTCCCCACTCTATCACTGTTATTTACATAGCTTGGGAATATAAATTTTGAGGGCGTCGATTGTTGTCTATTTTCCATATGTCAATTTATATGTCAATGATGTTAAAAGAACATCCTATCGGCTAACCCTTGCATTTGACAAATCAAGTCCTTACCATATTACCATAGCTTTTAAGGATGCCCACATTCCGCGTTGTGACAATAACCAGGCTGCCCGACCTCAGTTTATTCTTTTGAGGTAGCAGAGCCTCTAGTTGGCGCACATCATCTATGCCATCTAAAACGATTAGCACCCGGCAATTTTTAAGCTGATGCGCCAGTGCCACGCTTCTCTTGCTTTCACTTGTATCATCAAAGCTTGAAACGTCATCACGACCCAACAGGTCCTCCAACATCTGTTTCTTCAGCACATCGAGTCCATTTTCTTGTGCGGCCTTACTCACATCAAGAAGAAAACTGGACCCAAGCAAAAACGAGTTTTTTCTGTTGAAGATTTCTGTAGCGAGAGTGGTTTTCCCACAACCCCCCATACCCACAATTCCTACAACATTCACCTACTTGTGAAGTGTACGCCTTTCAATGTCTTCAACTAACGCAGCGAGTCTAATGGAGTGCCTCCTAAACCTCTTTACTTTACTTAAGTGTTAAGGGTAATTTTTGTTTTGAGTTACTAAATTTTTTTTTCTCTATTAAAGAATAAAATTAAAAAATTTGGTCATTCTATGTTATTTTTTGCAATTAGCGCAATGTATATTATAAATAGGTTGTTAAAATCTAGAAAAATATATTGAGCTTCAATTTTCAAGTTTTTAAATTTAGTTTGATTCATAATTTTTTATTTATTTTGACTTTAATGTTATTTAAACTTAGTTAAAATACAATAGTAAAATATTAGTATATGATTTTATTTGAGATTAAAATAAAATAAAATAAAGCTTCAATTTAGGTTAAAAAATTAGAAGCTAATATGATTTCTTTTGAAATTTTAAATATTTTTTTGTTTTCAATTAATTAACATATTAGAGAAAAGACATGATTTTAATATTATTTTTTATCATCATATCAATACTATATTATTAAGTAATAATAGATATTATATTATTATGATGTTTTATTATTAAATTATCTTTATATCATTATATTGTTATATTATTCTTATTACTACTTTATGCTAAGTATTATTACATCATTTTATGAAATTTTTAATAGATTTCAGAGTCTATGCAATATTTTAAATTATTAATATATATTTATAGTGGCCCGCCCACTTTTGCTTAAAAACAAAATATATATATTTTAAATTATTTTTCTATCATTTGATTAGATAAATCAATTAAGGTCATATACACATATTTATCTCAATTTTAAGAAAACAAAATTTAGCCATTACAATGTTTAAGATAAATGGTTAAAAATGACATAGTATGTTTTAAGATAAATGGTTAAAATTGTCATAGTACAATTAAATTGTGGCATTGTGGTTCTTGTTACCAAGTTTCTCAAACCCTAATAAAATGTTATTAAAGATCACTCTTGTTAAAATAGAGTTTCCCATCTATCAGATTTCTAAATCAGCCTAAATTTTTTTGAGTGAGTTTATTTATTAATATAATTATTAATAAAAGTATAATGCATTGAATTATCTAGAAAAACGAGTACCCTTTGTGAAAAGGGAACCTTCCTCTCATCTCTTCTATTTTTACCAGCCATTCTCCTGAGTCCAAAAAGCCCACCATGGCCACAATCAACTCCATTATATGTTTATTCAACAACCTTAGACAAAAAAGAAATTGGATCTCTGTCTTGAACAACTTCTTGATGCCCTGGAAATGCAGATGCGACAACAATTTTTCTATCCTTCGGTTGGTTTCCGAAGAAAAGATGGAACCTCTGCCATTGAAGATGGCTAGCAAGGTGATGTCTTATTCCTGCACTCTCTTCTCTCCAAAACTCATGCCTAATGTGAAATGTAGAGGCAATATCTTATCACTCGCACAAAAATTACATTCGAATTTTTGGTGTCGTCTACATCCATAGTTATTTGGGGTTCCTTCTTCATTTCTTCTTCTCCCTTCAAACAATGTTCACCCCATCTCTATATAAGCACATACCCAAAATAATTCATTCGATACAGCCAACAATAAAAATTTACTAAGCCAAGAAAAAATACATTCAAAACAAAGATGATGGAAGAAGAGTGTTATGCAGCTCTGCAGTAGATTGCTCTTCATTTGCTCGGCCATGACTCCACGCCCACTACTCCTTCGGCTCTACACCCAGATTTTGGACAGACTATTACTGCGTCCGTTGACAGAGATCATTTGTCTGACAAACAATAGATGGACTGTTAGTTCGTCGGGAAAATGTTCGATGCTTTTTGGCATGCTTTGCGAATCACTGTAAAATTTACCAAATAAAATATGTCAAACACCACTCAGGGAGAATTGTAAGAAAGAAAGAAAGTGTACACATAGTAATTTACTTCTCCGTCGTCTTGAATCGGGGACCAGAAAGTAATGAAACTTTGTGGAGTGCCGCTTTCCATTCCTGAAGCTTTCGTGAGGGGTATCCTCCTTTCTTATGATGTGTGAAAGCATATGTAAATGTATATTACTTCCAAGATTATTAGGTTCAATTTCATAGAAAACAGGAAGAATTTTCCTACCAGTCTTAAGCATGAAAGCCAGCTCGGTGAGGCACCAGGGAGACTGTACATAATTTTTTTAAATGATGGGAATATGAAGAGAAACGTTATGCATAACATCTTGTAGTGATGCTGGAAAAGTATCAGAGAGTTTCATATCTTCTATGTCAAGAAAAACTCGGAGTCCCATGGCCTTAAGTGTATTATAAATACTATTGCGAACTACGTCATTGACGTCGATTCTACAATGGTTAACAAATACGTCGTACACTTCCCTTGCGATTCATTCACGCTCTTTAACCTTTCCCTTGGGATGTCGGGGATCGCCTGAAGCGAAAGAAGGTACCAACGCCATTCTGCAATTTGAATTCTGTAATAAGAGTAGATTACAAGTTATACTAGTTCAAGAATAACGTGCACAGCTGGTAAAAAATGTTTATTCAAAGGATAATATTGAAAAGGACACAAAGATCATTTCGCTATAATTTTGATGGGAAATTGTTTTATTTGGAATTCGGAGGCCTTTCAACAGCCACGCAACGCTGCTAAATGTTTTTCCATAGGTAGTTGTGAATCTTCTAGAGAATTGAAATTATTTAAAAACTACAATCAATACTATTCAACCGTGACGGAGGAAACAAGGTTGATATTTCAAACTCATCAATCAATAAACGAGTTATGTCGACCTGTCGTTCCCCTGTAGATAACAACTTTCCGCCTACAATGTTTGAACATAATCGCTGACTAACAAGGGTTCATTTTTCCAGAAACTTGTCCGCACATCAAAAATCTTTACAACTTACCGGAAAGGTAGTAGCAACGACAGAAAAAAGTGACGGAGGATACTTTTCCAGCTGTGAGACACTTTGCCGGTCAAAGGTTTCTCTTCAAGAGAAGCCTATCGGCTAATTAACATTTGGGATGGAATGCTGATAAATAATTTAGAATTGTAAAAGTAGCATTGCAGGAAATCAACATCAGGAAGAGAGAATTCATAGATAGTTTATGCATAAAATTTATATATGTTTATAAGTTTGTGTTTGTGGAGCTTTTTAGAAGATTTGGATAATTTTTTAGCTATTTAAAAGTTTAAGTTGTTTAAGTCTTTTCATAAAGATATCTCAAAGCTTATTTTACATAGATTTTTTCAAAATTTAGGTATGTTAGTTTTATCATGTAATTTTGGTGCAAATTTTAAAAAATACCAAGATGACATTAAACTCTCTTTTAGTTATCCAACCATATATTTTTTTGCATGTTTTGAGTATGTTAAAGTTTTCATCTTTAATTTCTTTGGTTGGGTCCCTTTTTTTCTTTGTCAAAAGCCAATGGTATTCTTGATATGTATTTTTATTTGTTTATCAAATTTTCAAAAAAATAAAAATTTAAAAATTAGACTCTATTATACACATTAAAAAGAAATATTTTTTAGTAGTTTTCAAAAAAAGTAGGGGATAGCATACTCAAATTTATATTTTTTAAGACATGTCTACTTCAATAATTAATAAAAAAATAATATATTCATTAAAAAATTAGACCAAATATCCCACAAACTACACAGTGTTAACTAATTTCTCATCATAATGATTTTCAAATGTTGAATAAAAGTTAAACATTTTAGAGGGAGCATATCAAATGCCATGTTATGTTTTTTTGATAAATCCATGTGTGTGCTCCCCCTTTTTAAAACTCTTTATCTCTATCAATTTAAAAAATAATAATAGTTTAGAAGTAGATTTAGAGAACTCCATCTCATTTTCTTGTTGCATATTCAAATTTTGAGCGTAATATATTTGTTTTCTAATCCAAGATTAGCCTTTTCCTAATTTCAAGAAAACAAATGGCATCTTAAGACCCCCTTTTGGTCCCCCATCTTGATGCAGTGGAGTAGTTTTGAGCAATATATTAACATATTATACACTCATGACAATGCCCTCTACAACTATCTAATTGAAACCTACAACCTTGACAAACTCACTTGTATTTGCACTTAGAATATCCGTGTTTGGGGAAAGTGGCACTTAAGACACATTTATAGATATAATAGAACAAGAATAACACCCTTTCTATTGAAGCCTACCACATCCAACGAATTCACTTGTATTTACAATTAAAATGTTTAATTTAGATAAAATTATGTTTGAAACACATTTCTAAATCTATCAAAATTACATCTCCCTATTGATTCAGTAATAATAATCTAGAAATACTTATATGATAAAAACCCTAAAATACAAAGTTATATTGCAAGCAATGGTGGTTTATCAATAGAGAACCTATTGTATTTTTTTTTTTTTTTTTTAAAATCTATAGAAATAAGTGCTCTATTATGCATGCTAGATAGTCGAGTATGTGCCCCAAGTGCCTCCATTTTCCAATCAAAACTCACATGAGCCTTTTCTACTATTGAAGGCAAGTTAAGGTTCTTGAACTGGAGAGAGGAGGGGCAAGAGAATTGGTTTTTGACTAGAGGGAGGACACGAGAGCGTGAGATTCTGTTTGAAGGAGAGAAGCACGATATGTTGCCATCCTAGAATATGCAGATAACCTGATGTAGGACATGAATTAGGGTAAAATAAGTCTCCAAATAATAAAAGGAAGTCAAAGTTGAACTCAGTAAATTAAAATGCTATAGTGAGTGCAAAATGATGGGAAAGATATCAAGCATATTTATTTTTCGTCTTCCAACTGTATGATCTCCTTCAGCATAGAAGCCATTGGCAATTTCTTTTCTATTCTATATACTAGTCGAGACAAATGAGGATCAAAGCATATGCCATGAACAATGAACCAGCATATCACAAATTAAGTATTCTTGTAAGTGATAAATTACAAGGACAGTGATTAAGAAGATTTTCATAGGGGCACAGGGGTGAGCAAAGATTTTTTCAAGAAGTGTGCCTCCAGATTCCCAATAATAAGATCTGCCATTCCCTTCCTCGTTTCCCAGGTTCCAGTTCCCACATGCGGCACCAAAACCACATTTTCTAAGCTATATAGTTCTTCTGGAACATGTGGTTCATTCTCAAAAACATCTAGACCAGCACCTTGAATGCGACCTTCCATTAGAACCTTCACCAATTCTTTCTCATCTATAAGGGCGCCCCGTCCTATATTCACAAGTGTGCCTTTCGTTCCCAATGCATCAAGAACAGACTTGTTGATGATGTGGTGAGTATCTTTTGTTAAAGAGCATGCCACAACAAGAACATCACTGCTAGCTGCAAGGTCTATAACATTTGAATGGTACATGAAAGATACATCAGGCTTTTTAGACCTTGAGTAGTAGGCAATGCTGCAGCCAAAAGCTTCTGCTCTCTTAGCTATAGCTGAACCAATACGTCCAAGTCCAACTATTCCAACACGCTTTCCACTTAGCTGCATGCCATAAACAATAACAGGAAATAAGTAAATCAACATTGATTTAAATTTAGCAAGGTGACTTCGAATCCAAATGAAAGCAAAATTAGAAAGTGAACTGATCCTAGAAAATTATGTGTGCTTTTACATCCATTTGAGAAACGACTGGGTTTACACCATCTCAGCCTATTTTATCTATCAAAAACATTGTTCCAATGCATCATGATACAAAATTAGTGTGTTAAATGCAAAATTTAAAGAACATAACACAAACACAGTTCCTTGGAAAATGTTTCTAATTAATTTGTTCATATCACAGAACACGAGACCACAAACACAGTTGCTTAGAACATGTTTGTAACAAGTACATTCATGTTTGTAATTAATACATTCATATTAACTTAAATTTTCTTCCTTCAAATACTCTGTTTGGAGAGTTATTCGACTGCACCTGTTGCATGGCACAATCCTGATGGCCGGTTATCTTCGTAATGGGAAATTTGAGCTCCCTTGCAAGAAATATTATCCTCGTCTATCTTCCTGATTAGGTTAAAGAAAAATGAACGTAAATCAACATAATTGATACTCTAATCTTTAGCTGTCAACAAACCAACACGCTATCAACTTGCATTAAACCTTACACAAGCTTCTCCAAGCTAAAAATACAATCATAATAGGAGTTTAAGTTATATAATATATATACATGGCTTGGTTCTTAACAGGGAAGGTTAATGCAACATGAGCAGTTCCCCATAGATGGCAACTCAAGAGCATCATTAGGCATCCACCAACATTGTTAGTGTATATAACAAGAGGTTTCAATTTGAGCTCCATAGTTATTTTTTAAACTATAAAATTGTTGAGTTTTCATGGAATGTGTACGACACAAATCAAGAATCCTTCATTTGTTACTAGAGTTCTTTATCAACTGAGCTAGTGATCTTTATTGGACCAGCAGATCTTTGGTTCAGGAATGGCTTACCAACACTTCCCTTAAGCAACATCTGATGTTTTGTCTGCCCTGGCTCTTCTGTCTGCCCTGGCTCTCATACCTTCTTGAGCTTTCATGGACCAACTTGAACACAAATCTAGGACTGAAGTGCTCAACCAACCAACTGAACTATTGATCCTTATAAGACCAACCCATCTTTGATCCATATATGACTTATTACCAACACAAATAAAAAAGTACAAAGCAGAATATCAATCATTTTGTTACCTAGATGTCTCACCCTTGTGCTGTCTTCCAATGCATAGGCAGGTGAAACATTCTGGTAGTTTCTTTCGAACCATATATTACTGGTGATATTAGGTAATTGGTTAATTCTAACAGCTAAAGAATAGCACAACCATTATAAAAGTAGCCAATGCTAAATAACAATGAAGAACTAAGGACGCCCTATAATCATAAATAGATTATTCCATCTTTTTTAATAAGCAAAAGTAGTTTATATCAAGCTTGGGGCCTTGGGCAGAACCCCAAGACTCAGAGTACTCATGATTTTATGAAAGCATGAATCTTACTCAGAAATGAATCAGCAGGCCGGGAGAGAAATAGTATTATGAATATTGATACTTCGGTAAGAAATTGACAACTTAAAAGACAATATAATATAATTCGCACCACAAAAACAGAACAATGTTATTGCTGAATATTGAATTAACTTGCAAGTAAATCCCGCGTGAGTGAATAACTCGACTTATATTGCCTGCTTGACTTTTGGGTTCCACTGACCTGTTTTTGTTACCTATGGCTTTAATATAATTTCTTTCATTCTCTACCTTAAACTCAGCTTTATATTCAACAGAAGAGATTCTCTCCAAGATTTAATGGCTTTTGGTTTCCTCTGTGCTCATCCATATCTTGCCTATTGTAATCTGTATTCAAATCCTCTGTTTTTCTCCTTAGTAGGTTCTCGTTCTTGGACTTTAAATCTTTTTGGGATTATTTATTCCTTTTCTAGAGATACTTATCTAACTTCTGAAGTGTACCTTCCTCAAGGAAAATAAAAGTACCTTACAAAGTGAT
Organism: Thuja plicata; assembly: GCA_018584345.1. Lineage (NCBI taxonomy): Eukaryota > Viridiplantae > Streptophyta > Pinopsida > Cupressales > Cupressaceae > Thuja > Thuja plicata. Next base: position 1,389,741 of record MU223111.1, on the reverse strand, counting down.
TTGAGAAGTCTAAAAAGTGCGTTACACAAGTTCAATTTGACAATGAAATCATGGAAGAATGATTGACATTACTTCTTCAAGCTAAGAACATTTTGTTATTTCAAAACCTCCCTCTTGATGCATTTTGAAGCCGCATTGACACTGCAAAAACTGTCAATTGCTTTATAATTTTCTTCTGGAGTTTCCCGCTTATACCCTACGTGATATTTGTTTGGTCACATACTTGCGATTCCACCTCTTTCATCTCAACATTAGCTGGAACAGATCTTTGCAATGCATTTACCAAGAAGCTAATAAAAGCTTCTGAAACTCATAGAAGCTCTTTAAAAAGGAAACCTAAAAATTTCCAAAACTATATTTTGTCTTTTCCTAGTAGTAAAATTAGGTATCTGTTGACAATGTACATGTCCAATCAAAGTTTCTGGAGGAGAGGAAATATATAGGAAGAATCCTTCAATGGTGGCAGACTTGTTTTAGATTTACCCTAGACTGAGGGATAACTGTATTTCACAGTTCGAATCCCATCCGCAATCGTTTTAGTTCTATATTTTTATTGATGGGGAGTGGCTGTACAGAGGGCATATCCGTCATTACAGTCATGCGTATGCTAAAATGCCCAGATATAGACATTTTGTACCTGTTGATCTTAGGATGAATTTATCTATTATCTGTTTGGCCCTAAAATCTACAGCTTTAGTGTTTATAGTTGGGTGGGATATAATAATACACGGGCTTTGCTAAGCATAACAACTTTGCCGACGAGATAACTATAGATTTACAGAGCACATGAAAGTATAACTGAGATCATTTCTGTAAAAAATTACCTTGCAAGTTAACTTGTAGTCTCCCTTACTCTGCCACAGGCCCTGGCGAACATAGCGATCAGAAGCAGAAATGTGGCGAAGGGTATCGAGCATTAGAGCGATGGCCAAATCCGCGACTTCATCAGTCAAGACATCGGGAGTATGAACGACTGCAATGTTACGCTGCCTGCACTTGGCCAAATCCACCCTATCTAATCCGACGCTGGTGGTAGCCACAATCTCCAAACAAGGAAGAACATCGATCATTTCTGCCTTAATCCCGTCCTTTATGCCGCATACCACGCCTCTTATAGATTGAGAGTGCTCTGTCAAAAACGCTTCTCGATCAGGAGCTTCATACAGCTTAAATGTCGTGAATTTACGGTCCAAGGATTCGATCAAGTAAGGCATCGAAAGATATGTGATTAGAACCCCCGCCTGCTTCAATTTTTGCTCACCCATTTTTCCTGCCCCGTACTTTGGAGGAGCAGGGCTTCCATGAAGCAACCAAAACAGAACAGAACAAAACCAAAAAAAAATAAAAAATTGAAAACTGTTTCTTCAGGTTAGGCCTTGCCTTCTTTTTTATACGTGGGTCCATGTGACATGCCACACAGATCGATGTTTGGACTACATGAAAACAAAAATTTCTCTTGTTTTCCATCGATTTGTTTCCAATTTGTCAAATGTTTTTGTCATTCTGGCGTGCTCACCAAAACCTGCCCTGGCCCACCCCTAACCTGCGTAGCACACCGTGCAAACTGGGGGTAGGGTAGTTGTGTGGCATACGAGAGGTCTAAGGGATCACCAATCACAGTCTTAAATTAATTCTATAGTCTTTTTCATAGCGGATTTCCTGTTGTGAATCTTGATAATCAAACTAGCAGTCTGCTCAATCCACTACGTTCTTTCCATTTATTTTATGTTGACACCTTACACTCTCCCTTACAGTCACATTAACTACCGTTCTTTCACATTACTTCCACCTAAATGCTCGCAATTACCTAACAAAAATCTTATTTCATTCCTTTCTCTCCTACATGTTTCAGATTGTTCAACTGGTTTCACAGCAAAACGTGTTCGTCCAAGGTCTCTGCAACTTCACCTATTAGGTCCCAGAACATGCTCGCCCAAGGACCTTGTAATACAAGGTTTTCACTGGTATTTTCTCTACATTCAATGTTTTGCTTACATTGGTTTTTTACCATTCAATGATGCTATTGTTTTGCATTTGCTTCATTCCCTCTGCATCTTGCAGGTATCGAGGAGGATTCCAAAATGACATGGAAGACAATGTATATATGTCATTCCTTTGCAGCCACTGGTGTTTTCTATGCATTGCTTGGTTAAAATCTGATGCCATCGCTGCATATACTTCCTCCCCTATTCATCTTGCATATATTGCCATGAGGTTATTAATACAACATGCAAGTCAAGGTGTTTATGCCATTGTTTTGCATTCACTGCTTTTTTCTCTACATTATTTGGTTCAAATCCATCGCCATAGTCGTACATACTTCCTCGAGTTTTCATCTTCCAGGTATTGCGAGGAGGTTTCAAAGCCGAGGTGCTAGATGAGGTATATACACCATTCCTTTCCATTCCCTATTTTAATCTATGCATTATTCGGTTCAAATCTGACGCTATAGTTGCATTTCCTTCCTCCCCTTTATTCTTGCATGTATTGACAAGAGGTTTCGAATATGGCATGCAAGTTAATGTATATACGCCATTGTTTTGCATTCACTATTTTTTCTTTGCATTATTCAATTCAAATCCATTGTCATAGCCATATATACTTCCACCAATTTTCATCTTGCAGGTATTGACACAAGGTTTGGAATACGACATCTAAGTTCAAGTATATACATAAATGTTTTGCATTTAGTTGATTTTTCTTTGCATTATTCGGTTGGAATCTGATGCCATAGCTGTATTTACTTCCTCCCCCTTTTCATCTTGCAAGTATTTGTTGTAATCGTTGAAGGCAATTGCTGGCAGAAGTTCTGTGAGGTTTTAGCTTGCCTTGTATTCGACCCAAGCGAGGATGTTTCCTCACTAAGGCTACTAATTCTCCATTTTGAGCATTTCCCTTTTCCATTATTTTAAATGTTTGAAGTTTCATGTTTTGTTTTGGGCATTTTAAATTTTTCCTTGTTCTATGTTTGGCATTTTCTTCATCTCTAACTGTAATGTCCTCTAAATTTGAGTGTGCTTCTTCTGTGAAGTTTTTACCCATCTTGTGTTTATGAACTCTGCAATCTATGTTCATAAGCAAACATATCTCACAAAGGGAAATTTACTCTTATGTTCAAGCTTCACTGGTATTTTACATATGTATACTGTTGTTTTGTTTCAAAATAAAAGGGTTGCTGATATGATGAATTCAAAAAGTTCTATTTCCAAGCATCACTGTTAGTATCAGGGTTCATAATCCACTGATAATATTAGGGGCTAAGGGTTATAATTTAACTGCAAGTAATAGGGTTTCAATTTTCAGCAACAATAGGTTCTTAAAATTAACTATCGATAGTTTGTTAAATTTCACTATTAATAAGTTATCATCATGCACTGCTACTTTTGGGGTTTAGGGATTTGATATAAGGGTTTAAGAGTTTCAATTTCATTGTTTAAGGGTTTCAATTTCATTGATTCTTATGTTGCTAAAATTCACTGTTAATAGGCTGTTCAAATTTACTGCCATTACATTGTTATCAATCACTATTAATTTTGGGGTTTAGGGTTTAATATAAGGGTCTAAGGGTTTCAATTTCATTATTTGAGGGTTTCAATTTAACTGTTTAAGGGTTTTAATTTCACCGTTAAGGGTTTCAATTTAACTATTTAATGAAAATTATTTGATAAAAGAAAATCTTGTGAGCATTAATGAAAATAGCAATTTAAAATCTAAGAAAAATTTTAAAGGTCAAAGTGCATCTATGTACACTATTTCTTATTTTATGTCACTTTACACAAGTGTCCTAACTACAGAGTCATAACACATATTTTTGTTTGATTTTATGCACTCATAACCTAAACTTTGTTTTATAATTAAATTTATCATTCTACCTCTATTTATATCAATCTCAACTCTTAGATTAACACTTCCTTGTTGCTTGAAATTTGAGAATACTTGACTGACCTTGGCCTAGTTTACATCTCCTAAGGAATCCTTCATCCTTTCAATTTAAATTTAAATTTAATTATGTCCCTAATCCAAGTAGCTCATTTTTACTATTTTTGCTGAATTACATGCCAAAAAATTCATATTATGTCCCTAAATTTTATGTAGGAGGGCATAAACAACATGACGCAATTGATCATCAACTATATCGAAAAAGTTCACCCTTATCATGCACTAAGATACATAAAAAAATTGTTGCATCTATCAAATCTTTATCTTTGCATAATTCATCACAATTATAATATATGTTCCATTAGAAATACTAGAATGCTAATTCTTGCACTTGTTTTACTACTTACATTGATTTATCTACACCCATTTCACCAAGTCTCAGGTATTCAACACATTATTGCATTGCATCATTTCTACCTACTTACGTATCTATTGCATACACTTCTTAATATGTTTTCTAATTTCTGATATTGTATTGATCTTTGGTACTAGACAAAAGGTTTACTATTCAACTCACTCCTTTTGGCTAGTGATCCTTTTGTTTTTTTTAATGCTTCATTTTATACTCAAGAACTTATATTATATTTTTGCATTCTATCCTTGCAGTGAATTAGTCTCTTTTACTCTCATTGAATTATAGGGCCATGTTCCTTTTATCTTTGTGATAATCATGTCTTCAATTACTTTAATAACTATCTTTTCTCACAAACTATCAATCATTAACATTGTCATCACCCTACACTCTTCCTTGAGTGACATTAACTTTGCATCCCTTCTCCTCACTTCCAATGCATTTTTCCCTTTCACAGTTACCCAAACTCTACAATACTAAAATTCATGGGATACATGTCTTATTGTCATCTCAGTAGTATGTGTGTGTAACACACACACACACACACACACACACACACACACACACACACACACACACACACACACACACACACACACACACACACAC
>MU223111.1:1349916-1373373 GCA_018584345.1 Thuja plicata | reverse complement strand
TTACATAAAGCTTGCATGACCATCTAATATGATTTAAAACAAAATAAAACTCTATAAATAGAATTACATTGCTTTAATCGTCGTGTAAAACTCAGATCCACAATTTGCGGGTTCTTGATCTGTTTGTCGGTTCTGATGGTCGATTTTCTTGATCGTCGGTGTTCCTTCTTAAACTGGTCGTCGAGTATGCCTTTTCTATTTCTATCAGGTTAGTTCTAAAAATTATGTTTCCGGTAATGCTTGTGTTCATCGGTGATGCTTGTGGTCACCGGTGATGCTTGTGGTCGCGGATGATGCTTGTCACATTTATACTTAGCATTTTTCTCAAAATTCTTTGTCCTGTCGGGTATGCTTGCATTTCACTGGTACTACTTGTGGTTCGCCGGTGATGCTTTCTATCTGTCAGTAATGCTTGCTGTCTATGTTTTTTCTCTAAGTATACTAATGGAAAAATAATGTCATCAACAATTATCAAGTCTTAGATTGTTCTTGTTTATGGTTAGAGAAAATGAGAGGAGAAAGCTTCCTTTTATATGAAACTAGGGAAAAATCCTCTAGAGAGGCTGACATAGGAGAATTAAATCCCAATTGGACCCATGCCCCTAGAAGAGGACCTATATTAAATATAATTTAAGATTTGTTGTTCCAAAGACCAAAACAGCCGACCCAGAAGCGAGGATTAACTTTTTCCAAAGACCGACGTCTGGAAACTCTGAAATTCTAAAATTTGAATCACAGGCCTATAAAAGGTCAATTGTGACCTAAGTCAAGGTCGAGGTTGACCTTGACCCAAAAAGGTCAACCTTGACCCTGAGGTCAAAGTCCCAATTTTTCAGTCTGGGGGGTTAGAAATAGGCTGGAAAAAGCGGAAATGGGGCAGAACAAGGGGATAAAGCTAGATCCAAGTCAGGAACCCATTCAAGGTGCTTGACATGACCCCAGCCACTTACTCAGAAGGATAAACAAGTCTACAATGGAAGTGCTTCCATTTTTTGACTATACATTTAGCCCCCACTTTAGCAAGAGTATGGACTTGATGCAAACTCTTGGTAAAGGAGATCATGAAGAACAGATGATCTTATTGAAATCAGAAGGGACAAAGGAATTCTCAATCCCCCCATGGACTTAAGTCTTTATCAACCCTAAGATTATGATAAGAGAGACATCACCAGTCAAAGAGAAAAAGAGAGAGGGTGTGATTAGCTCACCTAGTAAGATGTTTGTATCTCACTGTGAAACACAAAAAGGATAGGATTACCCACCAAGAAAGTACTTGATAGTCACCCCATAAATTTGTGCACCTTTTGGTGGATTTGTGCATGTATGTAGTGTGTCTTCTGATGAATTTTATGAAGTACCCATGGATCCATATCCTCATATCACCATGGAATACATTTATAAAATGCGTATCTCTTCAGGATTTAACAACTTATGTGCGTTACCTTATGAGGATTTAGCATATTGAATTATAACTGAATGCGTATCTCTTTAGAATTTAGCAACTTATGTGTGTTATCTTCAGAGGATTTAGCATGCTGCAAAAAAAAAATGTTAGAACAAAAATACAATAATATAGAATGAGGGAGGCCATATATATGCCCCCTCCTTAAGATGGAAAAATACATACTATTTTGACATGTTAAGGAAAGAAAATATCAAGGATAAAGACTTCTTCAACAACAAGACAATATCCATAGACAACACCCAGTCCAAGCCAAGAAGGTCACAACTCCTATGAGGATATGGGAAGGACGAATGCAAAGAGATGTCATGCAAGAAATGAAAAAGTAACCCTTGTGAGGGATAGCACACTATTCAGTTTCCAAGGTGAGAGATTTATCAACCATGGAAACCCACTGTCAAACAATGAAATAGGTTATAATCAAGGACATAGATCCTCAATGTAAACCAAAATTTTCATGTATGATTGGATATCACATAATAGATATATACTGCTTAACCAAGGGAAGAAGTGGATCTTGAAAAGATAGAAAAGAAGGAGATGGCATCGTTTCCCCCCAAGCATAGGAACAAGGATGAAAGGGGACCTATTATATCGCTCACAACACTATGCAAGACAACGAGCCCCCAAGGATTAGGCTAACATTGTTTACATAATGTAGAGTTCCATAATAGGAACATATATGTTATTTAGAGAAAATAGAATTGAAATACAACTCATTGCCACATGATATATAAATAAATTTACTATCAATGAGTTGCCTAATCTTATAATGTAAAGAATGACATTCATTAGTAGAGAGATCATGAAATCTATGATACAAAAAAAAAGGAAGAGTCTTTAAGTATGGACTACATTTTTTTTTTTGCGTTTAGGTCTAGTAATCATCTTAGCACGAAGGAGTTTAGGCAAAAGAACGTCTTGGTCAAATTCCTTCATAGGTTCATCATGTTTTGAAGTGTTATTTGTAACATTGATGTGTTGTTGAGGATTAAATCCCAATCCATAAGAATTCTCATGCCCCCCATTTTGTAAGGGTGTTTGAATTCCCTGTTTATGCTTACCACATCCTTGACCATAGAATCATTTTTTAACTAGTAAATGATAACCAAGACCATAATGAGAAGCCATATCAGAAGGAGTCAATGGAATTTTAGTAGTCACTATGTCATCATTAGTAGGTTTGATAGATTCATAGTGGGTAGAAGAAGCGACAAAGTTATTATGAAGGGCCTTAGAAGTAGAAGCAAAAGCTCGTTGTTCAAACTCTCTTTGTTGCTTCATAAAATCAAGATAAGAAACCTTATACTCTCCAATAAAGGTAGGATTAAAATCCAAGGTTCCCCAATCATCTCCAGGAAGATAATTAGAGGAAAAAGGATTACTATTAGGAATAGGAATATTGTGGGTTTGAATATTCAAACAAGGATTTGGCGCATCATCCGCATGAAGTATATACACCATGTTGTTATGAATAAACTTGACTTTACGGTGAAGGGTGGAAGGAACAACATGCATCTCATGCAACCGAGGTCTACCCAAAAGGAGGTTATAATTAAGAGGTCCAGGCATAAAATGAAAAGGAGTATTTAGGATAACTAGACCTACTTTGATAGGTAAGGTAATGATGCCCAAAGTTTTCTTATCAATGTTATCAAAGCCACGTATAGGAGCATTATCAGGTTGAATAATTGAAAGATCATCTTTAATCGATTTGAGCATGTCCACGCTACAAATATTAAGCCCATATCCATTATCAATCAAGGTCTTATGAATGATACTCTTATTAATAGTAACAACAACCATAAGAGCATCATATTGATTATGAACCCCAGGGTAGTATGCATGCACTGTAAGAAGGCATTTATGTTCTCTTGATTAGGAGGTGGAGTGGAAAGAGTTGCTAGAGATTTTTGCAAGGCTTCATGATAGGTAGGTGAAGTTTGAAGAATCTCCCATAAAGAAATCTTGGCAGGTGGATTGTGTAATTGGTTTATCAAATCATACTCCTGGCTAGGAAGATAGGGTGTAGGAGGAAGAATGGGTTGAGAAGGTGGTAAAGAATTAGGAACCACTGGATTAGGGTTGAGGGTTATTCCTTGTATGATAGGCATGTGAAATAGAATCTGTGTTATCAAAGAAATGCAAAGGATCCCTAGGTTTGCCGTCGATAGTAATGTGAGGACAACCTTTAATAGTCAACAAAGGTTTTGGACAAACCATGTTAGTTGTATCAAATCTATAAATAGATTCACAAGAAGGAAGAAAAGAAGACATCCTAGGAGGAGTGTTAGTAATAATTGAGAGGGGGGGGGGGGGAATCAATGGCCTCANAAATAGATTCACAAGAAGGAAGAAAAGAAGACATCCTAGGAGGAGTGTTAGTAATAATTGAGAGGGGGGGGGGGTGAATCAATGGCCTCAAAAATTAATCCTTGAATCAACTCTTTAAACTTATAACCAAAAATTATATCTCAAGTTATCTTTTGTCCTACAAGATGAATGCCTTGACTAACTTATATCAATTTACTACTTTTTGGATTGCTCTGTTAAACCTTCTTTTGTATGTTTACTGATAAGCAATAATCTATTTACCAAAATACAGTAAATATGCAGAGTATACCGATAAATCCAGAATTAACTATGTAAGATACAAAACAGTAAAGAGATGAATCATACACACATAACACATGGATTTTTAATGTGGAAAGCTTGTTAAGGGAAAAAACCACTAGGAATGGTACCCCAATTTTTCACTCTTTTGAAGTGATCCCTGTTAAGAGCCAACCCTGTTAAAGGTTACAAACACACTGTTAGGTGTGACCTTGTTAGAGGATTTTATAGATAGAGGTTGTCACTTAGTATTGGGCATCTAATGCTGCCATCCTTGAATCAACCTCTTTCTTAGACTGTCAATAGGCATCGGGAATATCCAATGCTACTTTCATGAATCAACCTTTTAGGCACTCCTTGAGATGTACCTCAATATATAGAAGACTGTTAAGTTCTACTCAGTTAAGAGACTTGATGCTTCAATGGTTAAACTGAAATACTATGACTTGTTCATATTGCAACTTAAATTGCAGATTTTTAGATCTATTTAAGTACATTACCTCTCTGACCAATGTATCAATTCAATCCTTATGCTCCACACTTTCTGCTCTGTGATGTTGTGCTCACTATTTGTTGGTGTCTTCAGAATTCCTTAGCTCTCCCTTTAGCTTGTTTTATCAGGATTGCATGCATTTTTCCTTCATCAATTTCTCTTCAGCATCCTCTCTTTATTCATTCCCCTTTCGATCCCCCTCCAAAATGAATTAAGCTTGTCTCTTATATAGATATAATATTCATTGTTTCTTGGTTCTTGATTCTTGATGTGATAAACAATCCAGCCAATTAGATTTAAAGCATAAATCTTGATTTGTCTTGTATATATCTTCTTTCCAACTGTACAAATAATCTTTAAATCAATCACTTATCTCTGGTTGAATAAAACAAAGTAGGCAACCAGTTAAGTCTATATTTAGCCCTGCCAGCTAGATATTTTGTCATTTTTTGAATCTGTTCTGTCAGTCACCACTTCAGTTAGTCATCAATGATAACTGACTATTCTTTCAGTGTGACTTTAGTTGTCATCGGGATCTCCATCCTTGTCTTTTTCATTGGGAAAAACTAAAATTCTGTCTATCGATTTACTCCATGTTTTGCTAGACGGGCAACACTGTAACTTTGCTCATCAGTAATGCTATTCATTTCCTTGTCGGGAAATACTGTGTCTCTATTCTTTTACTCTAACCACCGGGTGCACTCCTTCGATGTATACAGTCACTTAGTGAATACTTGACTTGTATGCATTACTGATTAGCATAGCCTTGATTCATCAGTTCTTTGGAGTCTTTGGTAGTATTACAATGATCATACAGATTATATTAAGCTGACATCAATGGAAATACAATACATTAATTGATTTAATTCCTTGCATTATCATCAACTTAACATCTTCAAACATTCAATCAGTTACATGTCATCAATCTCTCCCTTTGGCATTGATGGAAAAATACTATATTATCATACTATACTATTGCTAATACAATATGAAATATACAGTTTCACCAATATTTTCTAATGTAACTATTACAAATGTATGGCTATCGGTAAGCTCAAATAGATTTGATTTGATTCTTGCAGCTTTTTATCTTTTGATGTGTTGTGTTCTTTCCTTGTGTCAATTTCTCCCTTGATTTTTCTTCTCTTTTGATGTCTATTTATCTTGTCAGCAACTCTCCCTTTGTATAATCTTTCCATATAGTCTCTCTCCCTAAGGATACAATCTCTCCCTGTTGGAGTAATGTGATAATGGATAATTTCTTTTCCTTTCCAAAAGGATGTGATAATATGGATATTCTCTCTCCCTTTGACAACAATTCCAAACAAATATCTCACAAATATCTGTCATTAACATCAAGCAATCTTTTCTCTCCATCCACAATATATTACTTGAATTTCCCTTATCCATCAGCAATACAACAATATGCTCTGGTGCTTGGTGATGATATATACCTGTCTGTATATAGATGTAGCTTTGAAGTTCATCTATTTGCTTACATCAACATGAATGATATTCTGATAATATGTAGGATGATGCAGCCTTCTAGTCACCTTAATGACTAGTAGACAAGGGTATGACCCCTATTCTCTTTCTTATGTACTCAAATGCATCCTTGGGCAGTGGCTTGGTGAAGATATTGGCCAATTATTCCTTTTATTGCACATACTCAAGTATCATATCCTTTTCCTGAACTTGTTCTCTCAAATAATGATACTTGATGGCAATATGCTTTGTTTTAGCATGCATGACTGGATTTTTGGAAATTTTTATTGCAATTGTATTATCACAATAGATAATTACTGGTTCTAAAATTTTCATATGCATACCTTCCAACAACTATTTGATCCATGCAATATATGAGCAGTTTGCAGCAACAACAACATATTCTACCTCTATAGTAGATTGTGAGAAGCATCCTTGTTTCTTGCTGATCCATGTGACAAGTCTGTCACCCATGAAGAATGCTCCTCCAGTTGTTCTCTTCCGGTCATCAATATTTCCATCCCAATCAGTGTTGGTAAAGACCTAAAGTTCAAATTTGCCTTCTCTTCTATACCATAAGCCATATTCCTCGGTATTCTTCAGATATCTTAGGATTCTTTTCATAGCAGTCATATGTGACTCTCTGGGATTAGCAAAAAATCTAGCAACTATTCCTACTGCATGTGCAATATCTGGTCTAGAATGTACAACATACATGAGTTTTCCAATCATTGATCTGTACAAAGTATGATTTACCTCTGATGATTTGTCCTCCTTTGTCATTTTGCATCCAGTTGCCATCAGTGTTCCATCTGGTTTGGATTCTTCCATCTTGAATATTTTCAGTACTTCTTTGATGTATTTGGATTGTGTAATGAAAATACCTTCTCCTTGTTGCATGATCTGCAGACCAAGAAAGAACTTGATCTCTCCAAACATAGACATCTCAAATTATTTTCTCATCTCATTTGCAAATGATTTGCATAGCATATCATTGCCTCCAAATATGATGTCATCAACAAATATCTCAGCAATCAAACTGTTAGCATCAGTATCTTCCTTCAAGTAAAGATTACTATTTTCACTAGTTCTTACAAATCCAATACTTATAAGATAGGAATGAAGTCTTTCATACCAGGCTCGGGGTGCTTGTTCCAATCCATACAGGGCTTTGTGTAGTCTACATGCCATGTCCCTCTTGTCTAGATCAACAAACCCTTCTGGTTGTTCAATGTATACCTCTTCTTCAAGTATTCCATCCAAGAATGTAGACTTGACATCCATTTGATATACCTTGAATCCTTTATATGCAGCACAAGAAAGAAATATTCTTACTCCTTCTAGTCTAGCAACGGGTGAAAAGGTCTCTCCATAGTCAATTCCTTTTTCTTGTGCATACCCCTTGAATACTAGTCTTTCTTTATTTCTTATGACTTCTCCATTCTCATTTAGCTTATTCCTAAATATCCATTTTGTACCGATGACATTCTTGTCATCTGGTCTTGGTACAAGTGTCCATGTCTTTTTTTTATCTATCTGTTCAATCTCTTCATTCATTGCACTTATCCATTCATCATTATCTAGTATAGCATTGACAAATTTGGGCTCATACTCACAAATAAGACATCTTGTATTTTGAGACTTACTTCTAGTTCTCATACCAGCCTTTTTACCTCCTATGTTCTAGTCCTGTGGATGGTTCCTTTTGACATATCTTGCAAGTACATGTATATCTCTTTGTCTATTAGCTTGATCATCATTTTGTTCTTCATTATGTTCTTCATCAATTTGTGCATCATCTTGAGCAATATTCTAATCGTTGGTATTTGCAGCCTGATACTCGGGTGCAATGATCTATTGCTTGGGAGTTCTACATTGTTGGTAGGGTAGAGTGTCAGGTTCCTCATTGTAAGTAAACTTATTGTAGTCCTCTGGTTCTTTAGTGCTTTCCTTATCATTCTTCTCTGCAAATTCATCTATCTTTACATTTTCACTTTCAACAATTTTGTTAGAGGCTTTGTTTAGACATTTATAAGCCTTGCTCTTGGTAGAATACCCTAGAAAAATTCCTTCATCACTCTTGGAGTCAAGTTTTCCATTTCTATCATCTTTTAAGATATAACATTGACTGCCAAAAATTTTGAAATAACTTACATTGGGTGTGTATCCATACCATAGCTCATAAGGTGTCTTTTTGGTGTCTTTCTTCAATTGTACACTGTTCAATGTGTAAATAGTAGTATTGACAACTTCCCTCTAGAATATTTGGGTGATGCCTTTCTCTATCATCAGTGTCCTTGCACAATCAACTATGGATATGTTCCTTCTTTCAACAATTCCTTTCTGTTGTGGTGTTCTCAGTGCGGAGACCTGTCTTTTGATTCCATGCTCATTACAAAACTTAGTGAATTCATCTAAAATAAATTCCCCTCCTCTATCTAACCTTAATAATTTTATCTCCTTACCACTTTGCTTCTCAAACATTGCTTTGTATCATTTAAACATCTTAAATGCTTCTAATTTATCTTTTAGAAACATGACTATCATCATTCTAGAGTAATCATCAACAAAGAGAATAAAATATCTATATCCATAATAAGTCTTCATCCTCATAGGTCCACATAAATCAGTATGGACTAATTCTAGAATTGCATAAGATGTATGAGTTTTTCTTTTAAAACTAGAATTTTTCATTTTACCTTTTTGACAATTCTTACACATGATGTTGTTGGGCTTTGTCATTGTCGGTAAACCTCTGACATTTCTCTTTTTGCTAATCTTTATCATGTTGTCAAAATTCACATGACACAATATTTTGTGCCACAATCATATGTCTTTGTTTGTAGCAATCAAATAAGTGGAGTCATTATCATTCAGATAGAATAAGTTACCTTTTGTTTGATCACCGGTCCCAATCAGATTTCCAGATTTATTGAAGATCTTTGCCTTCTTGTTTTCAAATGCTACTTTGTGACCTGAATTATTCAACGGAGAAACACTCACTATATTATAATTCAATCCATTTACCCAATAAGTATTTTCACATTTTATTTGGTTATTCAACATTATTGATCCTCTACCTTCAACTGGACAAGGTGTGTCATTACCCATTCTTACTGAAACACCTTTATAGTATTCAAAAGTCTCAAACTTTTGTTTATCACCGGTCATATGGTGAGTTCAGCCACTATCTATGATCCAAACATCATTTTTACTAATTTTAGATATGAGAGCTATTTCTACATACCTTTCTTCATCATCATCTAAATCATCCTTTCTTTCTGATTGTCGGTAGCTTCTGTAATCACCTCTTTCAGACTTCTTTTCAAATGATATGTCATTGCTTTTGTCATCTTTTCTTCTGTTAGTACATCTTGCAACAAAGTGTCCAATCTCTTTGTAATTAAAACAAACAAGTGGTAATTTACCTTTGCCTCTCTGCATTTTTCTGGCCATAAGTGCTTCAATTTCATCAAGGTTATCTTCTTCACTTTGACTATCACTATCTTTTCTCATAGTGTTTTTATGGCTTGATTTACTTATTCTCATAGAAGTTTTGAATGCAGACTCTATTTTTGGTAAGAAACTATTATCAAAGTTATTCATCTCAAATGAAATCAGTCTTCCAATTAAACTATCTAGAGTAACATTTCTATTTGCTACTTCTCTCATTTCTTGAATGGTAGATACTCTAATACCATAAGTAGGCAGTAAGGTTCTTAGAATTTTACTTACCACTGTATTTTCTTCTAGTACACCTCCAACTCCTTAGATAAAATTGACTACCTCTTTGATTCTTGTGTTGTAATGAGTGATGTTTTCACCTTATTTAATTTTGAGGTCACAAAACTTTCCTCTAAGGCTTTCTACCTTGGCTCTCAAAACATTTTTGTCACCACCATGCACAAGCTTCAATTTGTCCCACATCTGCTTTGCAGTTTTGCATTCTTTAACATCTTCAAATTCAGCATTAGAGAGTGAGGAAGCAAGCTCTATCATCATGCCATTGTGTTCATGCTTCTCTCTCATTTGTTCAACTATTGGTGCTCCAGTGGGCAACACATAATCAGTTTCTAAGTATTGAGTAACATCATTACCAATACCTGATAAGTGGAGTCTTATTCTGCTCTGCCATGAAGAAAAATTATCTTTGTTCAACTTGGGCACATCTTGTCTGTTCATCTTGTGATCTTTGGCTTAGCTCTTGAAACCTTCCTTCTAAGCACACAAGCTCTGATACCAATTATTAGTAATAACTGAGAGGGGGGGGGGGGGGGAATCAGTGGCCTCAAAAATTAATCCTTAAATCAACNGGGGGGGGGGGGGTGAATCAGTGGCCTCAAAAATTAATCCTTAAATCAACCTTTTAAACTTATAACCATAAATTATATCTCAAGTTTTTTTTTTCCTACAAGATGAATGCCTTGAATAACTTATATCAATTTACTACTTGTCGGATTGCTTTGTTAAACCTTCTTTTGTATGTTTACAAATAAGCAGCCATCTATTTACCAAAATACAGTAAATAAGCAGAGTATACAGATAAATCCAAAATTAACTATGTAAGATACAAAATAGTAAAGAGATGAATCATACACACATAACACATGGATTTTTAACGTGGAAAACCTGTTAAGGGAAAAGACCACTGGGACCAGTACCCCAAATTTTCACTCTTATGAAGTGAGCCCTGTTAAGAGCCAACCCTGTTAAAGGTTACAAACACATTGTTAGGTGTGACCTTGTTAGATGATTTTATACATAGAGGTTGTCACTTAGTATCGGGCATCTAATGCTACCATCCTTGAATCAACCTCTTTCTTAGACTGTCAATAGGCATCGGGCATATCCAATGCTACTTTCATAAATCAACCTTTTTTGCACTCCTTGAGATGTACCTCAATATATAAAAGACTATTAAGTCCTGCTCTGTTAAGAGACTTGATACTTCAATGGTTAAACTGAAACACTATGACCTATTTATATTGCAACTTAAATTGCATATTTTTAGATCTATTTAAGTACATTACCTCTCTGACCAATGTATCAATTCAATCCTTGTGCTCCACACTTTCTACTATGTGATGCTGTGCTCACTGTTTGTTGGTGTCTTCAGAATTCCTTAGCTCTCCTTTTTAGCTTGATTGATCAGGACTACTTGAAGTTGTTCTTCATCAGTTTCTCTTCAACATCCTCTCTTTATTCATTCCCCTTTTGATCCCCCTCGAAAATGAATTAAGCTTGTCTCTTATATAGACATAATATTCATTGTTTCTTGGTTCTTGATTCTTGGCGTGATAAACAATCCAACCAATTAGATTTAAAGTATAAATATTGATTTATCTCGTAGATATCTTCTTGCCAACTGTACAAATCAGCTTTAAATCAAT
This sequence comes from Thuja plicata, assembly GCA_018584345.1. Classification (NCBI taxonomy): domain Eukaryota; kingdom Viridiplantae; phylum Streptophyta; class Pinopsida; order Cupressales; family Cupressaceae; genus Thuja; species Thuja plicata. The sequence continues at coordinate 1,361,930 of MU223111.1, read as the reverse complement.
CACTTATCTTTGGTTGAATAAAACAAAGTAGACAACCAGTTAAGTCTATATTTAACTCTGCCAGCTAGATATTTTGTCATTTTCTGAACTCTCTGTTATGTCGGTCACCACTTTAGTTAGTCATCGGTGATAACTGACTATTCCATTGGTGTGACTTCAGTTGTCAGCGGGATCTCCGTCCTTGTCTTTTTTGTTGAGCAACACTGAAATTATGTCCATCTGTTTACTTTGTGTTTTGCTCGTCGGGCAACACTATAACTTTTCTTGTAAGTAATGCTGTTAATTTCCTCGTCGAGCAACACTGTGACTCTGTTCTTTTACTCTGACCGTCGGGTGCACTCTATCGGTGTATATAGTCACTTAGTGAATACTTGACTTGTATGCATTATTGATTAGCATAGCCTTGATTCATCGATTCTTTGAAGTCTTTGGCAGTATGACAATGACCATATAGATTATATTAGGTTGACATCAATGACAATACAATACATTAACTGATTTAAATCCTTGCATGATCATCAACTTAACATCTTCAAACATTAAATCAGTTACATGTCATCAAGGAGATGTTGTAGGATCTTTATTCTCCATAAGATCATCACTAAGAGAGAGAGCATAAAGGGAATTCATATCATTTTCCGCTAATGCCTCATCACTAGAAGGAATCCTAATTAGAGTTAATGCATCAATAATGTTCTCTTATTTTTCTAAAATGTCCACATAAGGGGAGTGTGTTTTAGAAAAAGAGTCATCATCATTTATGAATATGTCATCCATTTATAAATTACCCTCTTGTATTAAAGCATCCTCACAAGGAGGAGATACATCAATGTCTTTATCCAAGGGTTCATCCCAAAAAGTAGAATCATCCACAATGGCTTCATGAGGAAGAGAGTAATCAAGATCCAAATCCAAAGGTTGATCCCAAATAGGAGGATTATCATCCCTATCAACAAAGGACAATGTAAAAGGTTTGGAAAATCCTTGAAACAACTTGGGAAACATAATAACGAATAAAGAAATGCATAGAAAATAGACCTAGATATATCCAAATGCATTCAAATGAAATGTATGATGAAAAATGTAAATGTTTTTGTATTTTTAAAGAAATTTTGTGATTTTTTATTTATTTTTGACATATAAATGCAAGAGCATAAAAGAAATATACTTTTAAATGCATGTAAGATCTAACATAAGATGCAAATCTAACACCAAAAAGAAAGAGCTGTCTATCACGGGTTCACCAAAATGTAATATAAGAAAATGGATATGTTGTGTTGTTTTGATTTTAGGGTTTTCTATTATCCTATATTACATTTGAAAGATTTATTTATTTGTTTATTGAAATGTAGGGGGTAAATAAAATACTCTCCATCTATCCTTAGATATACAAATGAAAGATCCAAATTGATTAATCCAAAATGGAAGGATCAATGCATAAATGAATCAACCATTTGGAAATAAGAATAAAGAAGGAAGATATTAAGTACATGTTTATTTATTTGAATGTGCAATAGATGTAAAAATACTGATAACCTTAATTGAAATGAATAGGAGAAATGTACTAACCTTGAAATATTACAGATCTGAAGAATGCTATTTTCTAAAGCCTATGTTGAGTTTCTATAAAATATGAGCCTGGATCTGGAATAGAAATGTAGAGACGAACAAAACCCAGAAATCATTTTCCATTCTAGCACAGTTCTGATTTGTACCCTCAAGTCAATGTCACCATTGACCCAGAATTTCCAATTCTGACCTAGGGAAGAATCGACCTAAAAATCCTCAGACTGAGATTCTATTTTCAGATCTCGAAAGTTTTCTGATAAGGGTATCCAAATCTTTGTCCTGATCTACTGTTTTGAACCTGTACTTGCAAGAAAAATGGTTTGTTTGTTGGGGAGAGGGGTTTGCTTTGGTCAAACCCTGATTTTGGAATTAACCTCAAAGTATAATTGAAATTGCATATGTAAAAACAAAGTAAATGCACAAATTCACCTCTCTTTTGGAAGTCCTTGTGGCAGATTCGCATCCGTGAATCCACAAGTAGGTTTGCACCAAAAAGGTTGTAGAATGTAGAATGTAGGATGTCTTAAGTCAATTTATTATAGATCTTCAACACCAATCTTGAATGGGTTCTTGAATTGGAAGAGGCTTGGAGGAATGTGGATGGAGAAATCTTCAACAAGAGGGCTCCATGGAGCTTGAATCCTTCAATGGCCACCAATGGATCTCCTTGATGAAAATGAGTGCTTGAGAAGTACTTCAGAATGGATGAATGCTTGAATGACTACTTGGCTTTCTTCAAACCTTTCTTCTTCACCTTTGGAATTCACTCTTCAAGTCTTGAGCTCTTGCAATTATCAAGTCTTAGATTGTTCTTGCTTATGGTTAGAGAAAATGAGAGGAGAAAGCTTCCTTTTATATGAAACTAGGGCACAATCTTCTAGAGAGTCCAACATAGGAGAATTAAATTCCAATTGGTCTCATGCCCCTAAAAGAGGACCTATATTAAATATAATTTAAGATTTGTTGTTTCGAAGACCGAAACAGCTGACCCAGAAGCGAGAATTAACTTTTTCCAAAAATCGACATCCGAAAACCCTGAAATTCTAAAATTTGAATCCTAGCCCTGGAAAAGGTTGATTGTGACCTAGGTTAAGGTCGAGGTCATCCTTAACCCTGAGGTCATATTCCCATTTTTTCAGTCTGGGGTGTCAAAAATAGGCTGGAAAAAGTGGAAATGGGGCAGAACAGGACTTCAAATTGTTCGTCCGCAATACTTTAAGGCCGAACAAACTTCAAATTGTTCATCCACAATACTTTATCAGTTCATTTGAGGTCTCCAAGATCTAAATGAATGGGTTAATTTTAACTTCAAAACCTCCTATCAATACTTGTAAGATGAAAGAGGAGGAAGTAAATGTAGCTTGTTTTAAAGTGATCAATTTTGTATGATGTGATCAAATTTTTGGTTATCATTTATGGCAACACATCTGGCATACTGATCGATTCATTTAAAGTTAAGATTTGTTGACTCTGAAATTGGCTAAGTACAGAAGCAGAAATACAAAGGTATTTTGAATATCGAAGATCAAGATCGATGAGTTACAGAAAGAGAGATTAGAAGAAGATAGTATGGGGTATGTGTGACCACCTAAGATTGATTTTGTTTTGGTGATGTTTACAGTAAGTTAGAGAGATTTGAAGACAAACAGACAACAAAAGAATAGTGATACAGAGCAGCTGGATAGAAGCGATGATTTAGGGAGTATGACCTAGACTCCTAGAAATCAGAGTTGGATTATGATTGTTGATAACCTATATTTTGATTATGTAAGAGCACTAACTATGCATTTGATATTTGCCTTATTAAATGTATTTGTATTGAGAGACGACTATGTAATATTTGTTTTTGAGAGCTGACTTGGTAAAGAAGAAAGATATATATGTAAGATATTTTTGTTGAGAAAAGGGAGAGTTGTGTGAACACAGTTTTGGATGTGATATGCGAATGACAGAGCAGAGGATGATAGAGATAATTGAAGAACTATGATTGAAACTATCTAAGCATTAGAGATGCTTGTTTTGTTCATTACTGAGAAAATTTTGTAATAGAACTATATTGTAAGACCTGTATGCTCAGTTGGCCCCTAACAGGGTGTTGTATACTTTTAACAGGGTGTTGTATACCTTTAACAGGGTTGTTATTCCTCTAACAAGGAATTTTACTATGTAATATTAAGCTCCTAACAGGGCTAGGTATCCTAAGAGGGAAACTATATTTTAGTGCATGCTTGTGAGTACCATCCCCACTGGGGTTTTCCCTTGGCCAGGGTTTCCTCGACAACAAATATGATGACATGTAATTGATTGGATGGTTGAAAATGTCAAGTTGAAGATAATTCAAGGCATTAAATAAGTTAATGGTTTGTATTGTCATTGATTTCAATTTAATATCATCTATACGGTCATGTACATAATGTCAAATACTTCATAGAATCAATGGAACAAAGGTTATGCTTTCAACAATGCATAAAAGTGATGTATTCACTAAGTGACAAACAACACCGATGAAGTGCACACCGATGGTCGAAGCAAAACCACAGGATGCCTGACGAGTAAAGTCAGAAGGTTGCCCGACGAGTAAAATTCCAATGATGCCCGACAGATGGAGATCCTAAAGCTAGCTGGAGTCTCACCGACGGAACTGTCAGTTGTCACCGAAAACTAACTACAGTGATGACCGACGGAACAAAGAGTTCAGAAAACTATAAAATATCTAGCTGGCAAGAGCTAAAGATAGACTTAACTGGTTGTTTTCTTTGTTTTATTTGTCCAGAGTTAAGTGATTGATTTAAAGATGATTTGTACAGTTGGCAAGAAGATAATTACGAGACAAATCAGGAGTTATACTTTAAATCTAATTGGCTAGATTTATTTTTCATGCCAAGAATCAAGAATCAAGAATCAAGAAACAATGAATATCATGTCTATATAAGAGACATGTTTAATTCATTTATGAATGGGATTAAGGGGAGTGAATAGAAAGAGGATGCTGAAGAGAAACTGATGAAGAATAACTTCATACAGTCTTGATCAATCAAGCTAAAGGAGAGATAAGGAATTCTACAAACACTGATGAACAGTGAGCACAACATCACAGAGCAGAAAGTGTGGAGCACAAAGAATTGAATTGATACATTGATCAAAGAGGTAATGTACTTAAATAGATCTAAAAATCTGTAATTCAAAGTTGCAATATGAATAGTTCATAATGTTTCATTTTAACCATTGAAGCATCAAGTTTCTTAACCGAGCAGGACTTAACAGTCTTCTATATATTAAGGTACATCCCAAGGAGTGCTAAAAAGGTTAATTCATGAAAGTAGCATTGGACTTGCCCAATACCTATTGACAGTCTAAGAAGGAGGCTGATTCAAGGATGGTAGCAATAGATGCCCAATACTAAGTGACAACCTCTATGTATAAAATCCTCTAACAAGGTCCCACTTAATTGTGTGTGTGTAACCTTTAACAGGGTTGGCTCCTAATAGGGCTCACTTCAGAAGAGTGAACATTTGGGGTACTGGTCCCAGTGGTTTTTCCCCTAACATGGTTTCCACATTAAAGATTCATGTGCTATGTGTGTATGATTCATTTCTTTATTATTTTGTATATGATATTGTTAACACTGGATTGATCGGTATACTCTGCTTATTTACAATATTTTGGTAAATAGTTATACTTATTATCGGTAATCAAGAAATAATAAGGATTGACAGAGAACACCGACAGATGGTTAATCAATATTAGTATTTCATGGCATGCATCTTGTAGGGACATAATAATCTGAGGTTTATTCATTGGTCATTAAGTTTGAAGGATAAATTTTTGAGGCCACTGATTCACCCCCCTTCTCAGTTATCTCTAAAAATTGGTATCAGAGTTGTGTGATTACAAAGGAAGGTTTCAAAACCTAAGTCAAGATCACAAGATGAACATACGAGATGTGCCCAAGTTGAAAAAAGACAACTTTGCTTCATGGCAAAGCAGGATAAGACTCCACTTATTAGGTATTGGTAATGATGTTACTCAATTCCTAGATACTGAATATGTGTTTCCCATATTATCATTAATAGTAGATCAATTGAGAGAGAAGCATAAACACAACTGCATGGTCATAGAGCTTTCTTCCTCACTCTTTGCTACTAAATTTGAAGATGTCAAGGATTGCAAAACTGCAAAGAAGATGTGGGACAAACTGAAGCTTGTACATGGAGGTGATACAAATGTTCTGAAAGCCAAGGAAGAAAGCCTTAGAGGAAAATTTGACGATCTCAGAATCAAAGAAGGAGAAAACATCACACAATACAACACAAGAATAAAAAAAGTAGTCAATGCTATACGAGGAGTTGGAGGTACACTTGAAGAGGAGACAGTGGTAAGTAAAATATTAAGAACCTTACTTCCTGTATATGCTATTAGAGTTTTTTCCATTCAAGAAATGAGAGTAGTAGAAAATAATATAGTTACTCTTGATAGTTTAATTGGTAGACTGATTTCATTTGAGATGAATAACTTTGATAATAGTGCCTAACCAAACTTAGAGTCTACATTTAAGTCTTCTATGAGAATAAGCAAATCAAGTCATAGACACACATCTAGAAGAGATAGTGAAAGTGAAAGTGAAGAAGATCTAGATGAAATAGAAGCACTTATGGCTAGAAGAATGCAGATAGACAAAGGTAAATACAAAGGCAAGTTACCACTTGTATGCTTTAATTGTAAAGAGATTGGACACTTCGCTGCAAGATGTCCTAATAGAAGAAAAGATGACAGAAGTAATGACAGATCTTTTGAGAAGAAATATGACAGAGGTGATAACAAAGATTACAGAGGTTACCGAAAATTAGAAAGAAGAGATACCCGAGACTATAAGGACAAAGGCAAGAAAGCCAGCTACCTAGCTTCTTGCAAAGATGAAGATACTGACACTGAACCTGATGAAGACTATTAGTAATAACTGAGAGGGGGGGGGGTGAATCAGTGGCCTCAACAATTTATCCAATTTAAACTTTAATCCACCAATCAATACTTCTCCAATTATTAAGTCCCTACAAGATGTATACCTTTGAAATACTTGAAACAAATAACTGTTTGTTGGTTTACCTTGTCTGTTCTTATTCTCCTTGATAACCGATAAGCAGTAAACTGTATTTACCGATACTCAATAAATATGCAGAGTATACCAATCAATCCATAAATTCTTATGTGAAATGTAAAACACTAAAGTAATAAACCATACACACAAAACACAAGGATTTTAACGTGGAAACCCTATTAAGGGAAAAACCACTGGGACCGATACCCCAAATTTTCACTCTTTTGAAGAGAGCCCTATTAGGAGCCAACCCTATTAAAGGTTACAAACACACGGTTAAGTGCGACCTTGTTAGAGGATTTTTATACATAGGTATATGCACCCTAAAATGGTCGCCTAGACTTTGGGCCCCATTTATCATTTTATCATTTTATCAATTTCCTAAATCAACGCTTTGGAACATTTTCAATTCAAATCAATTTCCTTGATCAAATTGTAATTAATTCAATTATTCAATTATTTCAATATTTCCTAAGGTTTGATCATTTTTATCTAATTAAAAGATTTAATTTTCTTTTTAATTAAATAAAATTTATCGTATTTAATTAAAAGATTTAATCTCCCTTTTAATTAAATAAAATTCCTCTTATTTAATTAAATTCAATTTCTCCCATTTAATTAAATAAAATTCTTCTAATTTATTTAGTTGAAAGAAAACCCCTCTTTTAATTAAATAAATAAAAATCCCCACTTAAAGCACTTTATTTGATGAAAAAAGCAATAAATTAAATTAAATTAAATAAAAATCCCTTTTTCATCACATCCTCTTAATCATAGCCTTTAATTTTTGCCTCTTAATCTCAATCATTCACTTTCCTTTAAAAGGAGACCTCTCCTTCTCATTTTGATATATAGAATTTTTAAGTATTGTTATGCTGCAGGTTTGGAGAGCAATTTTGGAGGAGCATTTGAACATTTGAGCTTGGATATTGCAACTTCTCTCTTCTTGTCTCATTCTTCTTGCATTCTTGGCTCCTCATGTAGATTAGATTCATGTTTATTTTCCTAGATTAAACTTGCATTTGTATTTCCTTTCATAGATTAACCATGCATTGTTATCATTTAGATTAATTTCCTTTCATGCATTTGTTATCATATAGTGTAGATCTCATTTTCATGCATTGAATCTCTCATTTCATGGTGTACTTGCATAGGCACAACTAGGTCAATCTGAGGGCCTCTATTTCATATCTTTACACTCCATGACTAGAGAGCTATGAATCAATATTTGAGGCCTCATTCTTGAGCAACCTTGGATGGAATGATTCATAGAAGTGTGTCAACATTTATGCACATATTTTTGGCACCCACCATGGGGTAGAAGATTCATTTTCTGTCTTAATAGCTATTTTTAGTCAATTTTATTTTTGGATCTGAAATTTTTGTCTTTTCTGTACTTGCTATTTTTGTCTGCTGAGAAAGTTCACACGAGCTTTTGCTGGCTTTCACGCGAGATTGTACCAGATCTGGTGTTTCTTTGCATGACTCAAAGTGTTTCCTCACGTGAGAAAACTGTTCTTCACGTGGCTCATATTACTCCTTCACATGAGATTCGGCATTAGTGGTATGTTTTATCTGGTTTGCTATTCTATACTTTTCAGTACTTTCTGAGCATTCTGTCACGCGACAGAGCATATCTTCGCTCGAGCTTTCTATTTCCTCGCGTGACTCTGTCCTTTTCTCATGTGGCACTGTCATATCTTCGTGCGAGATTTCATAACAAAGAACTATTTTTCATTGTTATATCAATTAGATCTTTGATTTTTCATGCTAACCACTAATGTTTACTGTTTCTAGTGGTTTGTGAATTGTTTTTGTTGTTGCTGTTGCTAATTTGGACTTGCTTGGATAAACAAAAAAATGATTCGCGTTGCTTTGGATTTGAGGTATTTTGTTGCTCTCTATAACATTTGGATTTTGGGAATTAAAATGAACATCTCATGTCTCTAGCTTGAGTGTTTCTTGCTTTCATAGATCACATTTCCAAATTGGTGCTCTAAAATAGACCTAGATTTGCTTTCTTGCATATATGTTTCACATAGTAACTAAGCCCTATGAACACTATTTGTGGTGATCTTGAGAGAGTGGGTTTCATTCGCTTGTTTTACATGTGAAGCTCTTCTTGACGATAGATACCCTTGTAGGTAGGGAAGGATTTTGTTTTCATCTCATTGGTCAACTTGGTTTGGACTTCAACTTTTGGAAATACTTTCTCTCTTTGGGGGATTGGTGTCATTTGTTGTTGTGTGAGCCTTGAATGAGGTGATTTTAAATTAGCGTGTCAATGAATCATGTTTGCTATGTTTTGGTGAGATGAAGAGGTTAGAGGATTATGCTCCTTTCCCTTTTGGGAGAATCAGAAAATTGGAATCCTTGAATCCGAACTAAGTCCCCATATGGTCCTTTTTGTGAGTCTTCCTTGTTAGAGAGGGTTAACCGTAGTGGACATTCCCTTTATTAGGTCAACGACGTGGATGAAACCTCAAGCGGTAATAGCCATTTTTTCCATGGTAGTAACAACTGCTATATAAATGTCCTTGTGGAAGAAATCTCCATGGGTGTAGTTTCTTGTGGGTTGTTAGATCTCCTTAGCAGCTCCTGATTGATTAAATTCTTAGACTGTGTCAAAACCTTGGTGCGCCAGGATTGGATTTCACCCACTTGAAGTTGCAAAAGTTACAAAGTCAAGCCATTACTAAGAACCATAGTGCAACCAACTTTTTCTTTCATAGGACTATGTGCGTGATTGGAAAACATACACAAGTAGCATTCTTATGGAGTAGAAATACTATGACACTATCTATGTTTATGCGCAAGGTTGCTTTGTCCCTTGCTCATTGTTTGAAGACATTGACTACTTGAACTCCCTGATTGCTGTCTTACGTGCTTGATCCATGATAGAATCTGTTAATGTACCTAGTTGGACAATTAAAACACATGAAATATGAGTTCTGTTGCCTTTTCTCATGCGAGAAAACTGTTTCTTCTCACGGTTCGATATACTTCCTCGTGCGACTCAATATACATCCTCACGCGAAACTTGACACCAGTATTGCTTTATTTTACTAGTATGTTCTATTTCCTCACATCGTTCGGTGCAATTTTTCGTGTGGCTAAGCATTTCCTTATATGGCAGAGCATTTCCTCATGCGAGACAATCATTTCCTCGTGTGAAACTGTCTGTCAGTCTGCCAGTGCTGTTATCATTTTTGAGCCATTTTTCGCTTGCTGTCCAGTCATTTTTAGTTTTCTGGGTTGATCTGGATCTGATTGGATTACTTACCTTACTGTTAGAAGCTTGTTGTGCTTAGGATTCTTGTGTTTGACCTCTTGAATTAGCAATCTTTGATTTCACAAGTGACCTTGCTTGGCGCTTGGTGGGTTAGAAACCGTCCTTGTTGAAAAGATAAATCTTTAGATTCCTTGATAACACACCTGGAGAGTTTTGGTAGTCTCTTGTCCATTCACTTTCATAGGATTTTTAATCTCAATTTATATTATTTGGATAAGACCATCCTCCTGGTCCATATGTGCTAGGGTATTCACCCAAAGTTATTGGGCACCTCTGTGGTAGTGTTGGTTTATTCCTATTTGCAATTTTCTATCTTATCACCTCTTTTTGGACAAGTTAATGCCTTTTCTATCCTAGTTTGGTAACAATGTTTCTTAGGGTGATACTATCAACTAGTACCTTTTATTTCATGCCAGTTACAACAAGATATCAAGTAAATTAAGGAAAATGACCTCAAGTGGTTTTTAACCAATTACCCTTAGTTCAAACTCACCAAAGACATAAGGAAAAAGGACCCATATTTGATCAATCACCTAGAAATACCTCAGAGATTTGGTTTGATTTCAAGAGTCACCTTAGTGAGTTGGGTATTCCCTTAGCATCTTCTCACTCTTCTATGGATATGAGTTACACAATGACTAGGAGAGAGAGAAGTCATGGATAAACGTTATGAGGATTTGTATGCAAGGAGTGGACATGCTATTTCATTCAGTGGTTCCTCTCACAATAGTAGACCAACCTCACCCCTTATTTCAACAAGATATTTGGATGCACATCAAAGGGATGAGAGAAATAAAGGTAAGAGACCTCTTTATGATGATGAGTTATCCCAACATGAGAAACAAGGAGATGAGCTTCATGATGCTCACATCAATACAACTTATACCAACAATTTGTTTCAACATTCAAGACCAAGCTCACCTCTTAAAACATATAACAACTACATGAGTGATAGACTCAAGAGGATTGAGCATGAAAAGAAAGTTTTTCAAGATGAATAGATTCATAAAAAAGAACAAATTAAATGTCTAGAGTTGGAGAAACAAGCTTTAATGGAAATGGAAAGGAAAGCCCTTCAAGAAGAGCAAGCTAGGCTCTTGGCTAGACAACTTCACGATCCATTTAATCATATGCATATTAGTGGTGGAAACAGTTCCCCTCCATCTACTCCTCCTAAGACTCCAAGAAGTAGGAGACATTCAAGATCACCATCACGATCTCCTAGTCCTAGAGGAAGAAGAGTTTCTAGACATGATCATCATAGGAGAAAAACTCCTCATAGGAGCTCAAAAACATCTTTGCAACATGCTCATTATGGTTCACAATATGGAGGGAGTAACATGAGTTTTGGTCATACCTCCTAAGATTTTATGCACATGCAACAAGAACCATTCTTTCAACACTATGTGGAGAAGTATGTGAAGCAAAACCAAGATAAGATCTTAAAGAGTCTAATTGATAATGAGGCTAAGGTTCCTTAAAAATTTGATGTGGATAGAAAAATTAAAAGACAAGATCTGTCTTGAGAGGAGAAGATAGATGAAGCGCTCAAACAAGCAGCCAAGATATTTGGACCTAAGAATTCTTTTTCATTGGACTCGATTTGTCCTAATCCTTTTGATAAGAGTGTTGACATGAAAGAATTTCCAAGAAAGGTTGAAATTCCTCAATATGACAAATATGATGGAAGTGGAGATCCACATGATCATGTGCGACAATTTTATACCACTAGCTTTGAGTTTCATCAAGACGATTCATACCTCATGAGGTTATTCCCATGAAGTCTTAGGGGGGAAGCAATGGAATGGTTTACTAAGATAACTCCCCCTCTTAAGACTTTCAAAGAGCTTGTTCAAAACTTTGCATACAATATATCAAGATCTATCACTTTGTTGGATTTGTGCAACTTAAAGAAAAATCAAGGAGAGTCATTTGTTACGTTCTTGCAAAGATGGAGACGAAAGTGCTCTTGTTATTCTGGAACTATTCCTGATAATGAAAGGATTGATATTCTTGTTAACAATTTGGTCCCTGAATTGTGGTATGAAGTTAAGAAAA
>MU223111.1:1334308-1348929 GCA_018584345.1 Thuja plicata | reverse complement strand
CACAGTTAAGTGTGACCTTGTTAGAGGATTTTTATACATAGGTTGTCACTTAGTATCTGGCATCTATGCTACCATCCTTGAATCAGTCTCATGACTGTCAATAGGCTTTATGCTAATCTTACTACCACCCTTGAATCAACCTTCTTCTTAGACTATCAATAGGCTTTAGGTAAGACCGATGCTACTATCATGAGTCAACCTTCCGGTAATCTATTAGGATATAACTCAATTATAAAATATTGTTAAGTCCTTCTCTATTAAGAGACTTAATGCTTCAATGGTTAAACAAAAACAAAATGACCTGTTTCTAATGCAACTGAATTGCAGATTTTTAGATCTATTTACTTACAATGTCTTTCTGATCAATGTATCAATTCAATTCCTTTGTACTTAACTCTTTTTGCTCTGTGATGCTGTGCTTTTCTATTCATTGGTGTCTGTAGAATTGTTTAGTTCTCCCTTAGTTTGATTGATCAGGACTGCATGAAGTTTATGCTTCATCAATTTCTCTTTAGCATCTTCTATCAATTCACTCCCTCGTGTATCTAATTGCTTGTGGGAATGAATTATTCTTGTCTCTTAAATAGACATGATATCCCTTAATTCTAGTTCTTGATTCTTGATTCTTGGCGTGAAAAACAATCTAGCCAAATTGATTTATGTCTTTAACTCCTGATTTATCTTGAAGTTATCTTCTTGCCAACTGTACATATCAATTGCTTAACTACGGTTTGAATAAAACAAACAAAACAACCAGTTAAGTCTATCCTTAAGCTCTGCCAGCTAGATATTTTGTCATTTTCTCATCTCTCTGTTCTGTCGGTCAATTCTGCAGTTCGTCACCGGTGACAACTGCCAGTTTCGTCGGTGCAACTTCAATTAGCTTTGGGATCTCCGTCCATTGGGCATCATTAGATCTTGCTCATTGGGAAACACTATTTTTTTTAGCTCATCAGGCATCTTGTGATTCTCCTTCGTTGGGAAACACTGTCTTCTGCTCATCGGGTATCACTGTGACTTTATCTCTATCTTTACCGATGGTGTGCACTGCGCCAGTGTAGTCTGTCACTTAGTGAATACTTGACTTTTATGCATTGCTGAAAGCATAACCTTTATTCCATTGATTCTCTGAAGTCTTTGGCATTATGTATATGACCATACAAATGATATCAAGGTGACATCAATGACAATACAAACCATTAACTGATATAATGTATTGCATCATCTTCAACTTAATATAGTCAAACATTCAATCAGTTACATGTCATCAAAAGACATCGAGATGGTATTTGTGGCTGTGAAGGATGACTCAGATGAAGAAGAAAGGTATGTAGAAACTGCACTCATATCTAAAGTTAGCAAGAATGACATCCAAATAATAGATAGTGGCTGCACTCACCACATGACCGGTGATAAAGAAAATTTTAACACTTTTGAGTATTATAATGGTGGTACAGTAAGAATGGGTAATGATACACCTTGTCTAGTTGAAGGTAAATGAACAATAATGTTGAATAACATGATTAAATGTGAAAATTATTATTGGGTAAAAGGATTGAATTATAATCTGTTGAGTGTTTCTCAGCTGAATAATTCAGGTCACAGAGTAGCATTTGAGAACAAGAAGGCAAAGATCTTCAATGAATCAGGAAGATTGATTGGTACCAGTGAACAGACAAAAGGTAACTTATTCTATCTAAATGATACTAACACCACTTGCTTAATGACTAGAAATAAAGACATATGGTTGTGGCACAAATTATTATGTCATGTGAATTTTGACAACATGATGAAAATAAGCAGAAGGAGAAATGTAAGAGGCTTACCGACGATGACAAAGCTTGACAACATCATGTGCAAGAATTGTCAAAAAGGTAAAATGACAAAGTATAGTTTCAAAAGTAAAATGCATACATCTGATGATATTCTAGAATTAGTCCATACTGATCTATGTAGACCAATGAGGACAAAGAGTTATTATGGAGATAGGTATTTTATTCTCTTTGTTGATGATTACTCTAAAATGATGACAGTTAATTTTCTAAAAGATAAATCTGAAGCATTCAAGATGTTTAAATGGTATAAGGCTATGGTAGAGGAACAAAGTGGTAAGGCTATAAAATATTTGAGATCAGATAGAGGAGGAGAATTTATATCAGACAAATTCACTAATTTCTGTAATGAGCATGGTATAAAAAGACAGGTTTCTGCACCAAGAACACCACAACAAAATGGGATTGCTGAGAGAAGGAACAAATCAATAGTTGATTGTGCTAGAACATTGATGATAGAGAAAGGCATGACCCAAATCTTTTTGATTGAAGCTATCAGTACTGCTATCTACACACTAAACATAGTACAATTGAAGGACATAAAGAAGACACCTTATGAGCTATGGTATGGTAAAACACCCAATGTAAGTTACTTCAAAATATTTGGTAGTTAATGTTATATCTTAAAGGATGATAGAAATGGAATCTTGATGCCAAAAGTGATGAAGGTATCTTTCTAGGGTATTCCACCAAGAGCAAAGCTTATAAATGTCTTATCAAGGCTTCTAACAAAATTGTTGAAAGTGCAAATGTAAAGATAGATGAATTTGAAGAAAAGAATGAGCTGGAAAGCACAAAAGAACCAGAAGACTACAACAAGTTTGTATACTATGAAGAAATCAACACTTTGCCCAAGCAACAGTGCTTAATTATAGAACAACAAAATGTTGCAACCGACGGCCAGGCTACAATTACCGAGGGTCAGGATGATGATTAAAATAATGTGCAAGGTGATGAAGAATAGAATGAAGATCAAAATGATGATCAAGTTGATACACAAAGAGTTGTACCTGTACTTGAAAGATATGTAAGAAGGAGCCATCCATAGATCTAGATCATAGGAGACAAGAAAGATGGTACAAGAACAAGAAGTAAGTCTTTAAACTCAAATTGTTTAATTTGTGAGTTTGTGCCAAAATCCATCAATGTTGCACTTGATAATGAAGAATGGATAAGTGCTATGAATGATGATATTGAGAAGATTGAGAAGAACAAGACATGGTCACTTGTGCCAAGACCAAATGACAAGAATGTCATCGGTACAAAATGGATATTTAGGAATAAGATGAATGAGAATGGAGAAGTCACAAGAAATAAATAAAGACTAGTATGTAAGGGGTATGCACAAGAGGAAGGTATAGACTATGGAGAGACCTTTGTACCCATTGCTAGGCTAGAAGGTGTAAGAATACTACTTGCTTATGCTACATTCAAAGGATTCAAGGTATACCAGATGGATGTCAAGTTAACATTCCTAAATGGAATACTTGAAGAAGAGGTGTACATTGAGCAACTAGAAGGGTTTGTCAATCTAGAAAAGAGAAACATGGTATGTAGACTTCACAAAGCCTTGTATGGATTAAAACAAGCTCCTAGAGCCTGGTATGAATAACTTCATTCTTATCTTATAAGTATTGGATTTGTAAGGACTAGTGAAAATAATAATCTTTATTTGAAGGAAGATACTGATGCTAACACTTTGATTGCTGAAATATTTGTTGATGACATCATATTTGGAGGCAATGATATGCTATGTAAATCATTTTCTAATGAGATGAGAAAAGAGTTTGAGATGTCTATGTTTGGAGATTTCAAGTTCTTTCTTGGTCTACAGATCATTCAACAAAGTGAAGGTATTTTCATTACACAATCCAAATACATTAAAGAGGTCTTGAAAATATTCAAGATGGAAGATTCCAAACCAGTTGGAACACTGATGACTATTGGATGTAAGTTGAAAAAGGAGGACAAGAAAATAGAGGTAAATCAGACTTTGTACAAATCAATGATCGGAAAACTCATGTATGTTGTACACACTAGACCATATATTGCACATGCAGTAGGAATTGTTGCTAGATTTTATTTTAACCTCAGAGAATCACATATGACTACTATGAAAATAATTCTAAGATATCTAAAGAATACTGAGGAGTATGGATTATGGTATAAAAGAGAAGGAAAATTTAAACTTAAGGTTTTTACCGACACTGATTGGGTTGGAAATCTTGATGACCGGAAGAGCACAACTAGAGGAGTATTCTTTATGAGTGACAGACTTGTCACATGGATTAGCAAGAAGCAAGGATGCATCTCTCAGTCTACTGTAGAAGAAGAATATATTGCTGCTGCTACAAATTGCTCAAATATTGCATGGATCAAATAGTTATTGTAAGGTATGCATATGAAGATCTTAGAACCAGTGATTATCTATTGTGATAACACCAGTGCAATAAAAATTTCCAAGAATCGAGTCATGCATTCCAAGACTAAACACATTTCCATCAAGTATCATTATTTGAGAGAACAAGTTCAAGCAAAGGAAGTGACACTTCAGTATGTGCAATCAAAATAAAAATTGGCCGATATCTTCACCAAGCCACTGCCCAAGGATACATTTGAGTACTTGAGAAAGAGACTAGGGGTCAAACCCTTGTCTACCAGTCAGTAAAATGACTGAAGGCTGCATCAACCTACATATTATTAGAATATCATTCATGTTGATGAAAGCAAAGAGATGAACTTCAAAGCTACATCTATATATAGACAGGTATATATCAGAATCGAGCACCAGAGCATATTTTTGTATTTCTGATGGATAAGGGAAATTCAAGGAATATATTATGGATAGGAGAAAAATGATTGTTTGACATGAGTGTCAGATATTTGTAAAATATTTGTTTGGCATTTTTTTTGAAAGGGAGAGAAATTATCCATATTATCACATCTTTCTAGAAAAGGTGAGAGATTATCCATTATCACATTACTCCAACAGGGAGACATTATATCCTAAGGGAGAGAAATTGTATGAAAAGATTATACAAAGGGAGAGTTGCTGACAAGAGAAAAAGACATCAAAAGAGAAGAACAATCAAGGGAGAGAAATTGATACAAGGAGAGGACTCAACACATCAGAAGATAAAGAGCTAGAAGAATCAAATCTAAGCTAAAATAGAGCTTACCGATGGTTAGACATTTATCGGTTATCAGAACAAAAAGATTGGTAGTTTGATGGATCTCACCTGTTGTATTTCATATTGTATTAGAAATAGTATAGTGTGATAATATAGTATGTTGCCATCAATGCCAAAGGGAGATATTGATGACATGTAACTGATTAGATGTTTGACAATGTCAAGTTGAAGATAATGCAAGGCATTAAATCAGTTAATGGTTTGTATTTTCATTGATGTCAACTTAATATCATCTGTACGGTCATGTACATAATGGGAAAGACTTCAGAGAATCAATGGAACAAAGGTTATGCTTTCAAAAATGCATAAAAGTCATGTATTCACTAAGTGACAAACAACACCGATGAAGTGCACACCGACAGTCGAAGCAAAACCACAGGATGCCCGATGAGAAAATTCAGAAGGTTGCCCATGAGTAAAATTCCAATGATGCCCGATAGATGGAGATCCCAAAGTTTGCTGGAGTCTCACCGACGGAACTGTCAGTTGTCACCGACAACTAACTACAGAGGTGACTGACAAAATAGAGAGTTCAGAAAATGACAAAATATCTAGCTGGCAAGAGCTAAAGATAGACTTAACTGGTTGTTTTCTTTGTTTTATTTGACCAGAGTTAAGTGATTGATTTAAAGATGATTTGTAAAGTTGGAAATAAGATAATTACAAGACAAATTAAGAGTTATGCTTTAAATCTAATTGGCTGGATTATTTTTCACACCAAGAATCAAGAATCAAGAAATAGTGAATATCATGTTTATATAAGAGACAAGCTTAATTCATTTATGAATAGGATTAAGGGGAGTGAATAGAAAGAGGATGCTGAAGAGAAACTGATGAAGAATAAATTCATACAGTCCTGATCAATCAAGCTGAAGGAGAGCTAAGGAATTCTGCAGACACCGATGAAGAGTGAGCACAACATCACATAGTAGAAAGTGTGGAGCACAAAGAATTGAATTGATACATTGATCAGAGAGGTAATGTAATTAAATAGATCTGAAAATATGCAATGCAAAGTTGCAATATGAATAGGTCATAATGTTTCAATTTAACCATTGAAGCAACAAGTCTCTTAATCAAGCAGGACTTAACAGTCTTCTATATTTTGAGGTACATCCCAAGAAGTGCCACAAAAGTTGATTCATGAAAGTAGCATTGAACTTGCCTGATACCTATTGACAGTCTAAGAAGGAGGCTGATTCAAGGATGGTAGCAATAGATGCCTAATACTAAGTGACAACCTCTATGTATAAAATGCTCTAACAAGGTCGCACTTAACCATGTGTTTGTAACCTTTAACAGGGTTGGCTCCTAACAGGGCTCACTTTAGAAGAGTGAGAATTTGGGGTATCGGTCCCAGTGATTTTTCCCCTAACAGGGTTTCCACATTAAAAAATCATGTGTTATGTGTGTATGATTCATTTCTTTATTGTTTTGTATCTGACATAGTTAACACTATATTGATTGGTATACTATGCTTATTTACTGTATTTCGGTAAATAGTTATACTTCTTATCGGTAATCAAGAAAGAATAAGGATTGATAGAGAACACCGACAGACAGTTAATCAATATTAGTATTTCATGGCATACATCTTGTAGGGACATAATAATCTAAGGTTTATTGATTGGTGGTTAATTTTTAAGGATAAATTTTTGAGGCCACTGATTCACCCCCCCCCCCCCCCAGTTATTACTNATTCCCCCCCCCCCCCCCCCAGTTATTACTAACAAAATAATGGTGTTATGAGTACTGTGTTATTTTCTTATGTTATTTTCATTTATGCAATCTTATGGATTATTTATAATTGGCTGAAAAGTTTTATTAAGTGTTGTAATATTGATTCACCCCCCTCTCAATATTACCTAATCCTAATTGGTATCAGAGCTTTTTGCCCTTGGAGAGAAAGTCTAACAGCTTAAGGAGATCATAATGGATATAGATTGTTTGCAAGAAAACTTTGATGCTGCACTTGAAGACCTTCATAAAGAAAAAGCATAGAATGGAGAATTAAGATTCAACATGCAAAGAGCTGAGAAATTTATAAAGAAAATTAGAGACTAGCTTGAACTTTCTAGAAGTTAGAGACAAGATCTTGTGGTTCAGATAAAAGAAGATTCAGAAAAAGACAATTCAGATCAGATGAAGCAAATTGAAGAAGAAAATGAAACCTTGAAGCTTGAGAATGAAGCCATGACTAAAGAGATTCAATTACAAAAGGATGATAAGAAGAAATTTGAAGATGCTTTGAATAGTACAAATGTTTTGATGGAACAAATGAAGAATGAGGCTGACAAATACAAGAACAAGTATCTAGAATTGGAGAAATACAATCAGATCATAAAAGGTGAACTTGTTGAGGCAAAGAAACACATAGAGAAACTTCACACTAGCAGTGATTTGATCAATGAACAAAGAGACAAATAGAAACCTAAAGGTGATATGACTGGTGTTGGATTCAATGAAGCTAAATGTTCGAAGAAACAAGAAGAGAAATATGATGCAAATATTGAAGCTGAAAAACCTACTATCGAAGAACCTAGAGAGAAGATCAAACCCTTCATTGGTAGATGCTTTGGTTGTAACAAGTTTGGACACATGAAAAGAGATTGCATAGGTAATTCCCCTTTTAAGACCTTTTCTGGCTATTGTTTTAATTGTATTGGATATGGGCACAAGAAAGCAGAATGTGGGAAACCTAATCAATATGTATATAGAAAAGACAATGAAAGAGAACCTATAGTGAAACCTACATGCTACAGATGTAATAATCTTGGACACATTGCAAAGCATTGTACTCTACAAGTGAATCAGGAAAGAAAATCTCTTATATGTTACAAATGCAATAATCTAGGTCATATAGCAAAGTTCTGCAGGTATAATGGACTAAACAATAGAAGAGTACCACCTCCTATGCATATACAGAAGAATGGAAATTATATTGGGAAGAGTGTTGCAGATTTAAAGAATGATTTTGACAGCTATTTGAAGAAAGAAGAGGATAACAACAATGGTAAGATATGGAAGATCAAAGAGACAAGTGAGACATTGGTTCAGGGAGAGATAATAGATGATATTGGATCTTTGCCTAATGGTAACAAAGTAGAATTGACCTAATTGGCCAATCATGGCCTTAGGGGGAGCATTGGATGAAGATATCAGAATATATCCCACCCCTGATTTTGTGGATTGAGCTCTAGCAAGCTTAGGTATGATTGTGGTTGACATCATGGAGTATATATTTAAGAGCTCAACATTGGACGATGCTTATTGTATGATCGCAAGATTTATAGCCGACTGGAGAGTATTGGATAATGAGAAATTTTAATGAATTAAAATTGCTTAAAGCACCATATAATTATCTATTTCCTTACCATTTGATGAGCAACAACCAAAAGAAATCAGAGAGTAGAGAGATTTAGTCTATCTTACAATTGTCGTGCGTGATTGATTGAAGTGAATACTTAGAATTCAACGTGTAAGAGGTATTTACATCATCTATCTATGGATGCACCTATTATTTATGATGTTGTATATTGACCTAGATATACATTCAAGAAACATCCTTTCAAGTCTTGTGAAGAAGACCCTGAAGGAGAATTTCCTCAGACACCATACAAAGTTTTACACGTAGAAGAAATTAGGGAATACATTCATTGTAAGTATGATATACTGGGTATTGATGAAATTTCTACTAAAATGGAGTATATGACTGACAAAGGCATTATGAGAGATGAATACAAAAATGTTGATAAATTGAGCATTATGAAAATTGTGAACTTGTATGAATTTAACGAAGAAGAATGGTTTAAAATATTGTTGAGAAGAGTACATGATCAGTTCATTTGGATAGGCGAGAAACTTGTGAAGATTTATAGTGAATTAATTCATGATATTACTGGATTGGATAATACTGGAATCATTCTTATAGAAGATAAACATGTGAAGAAGCAAGTTGAAACCCCAACACACTCAAAATGGGACAAGCAAGCTATGCCAGTAAGTGACACTGTGTAATAGGATGTAAAACTGATTGCTATGATACTTGGTTACAAATTATACTATAGTAGTAGACCTAATTCAGTATCTATGGGAATTATCATGATGGCATATAGAATGGTGAAAGAGATTACTAAATACAATATATGCAAAGTGTTAGCACAAAAATTTATGGAGAATGTAAAACTGATAAAGAAAGACAAATCAAAGACCTTCAGATTTGGTTCACTATTGATGCATATGTACTTACACATTGAGCACAAGTTTCTAGGCATGCACTCTAGTGGTTGGAGAAACGGGATACCTATTGGTATATAGATTTATGATAGTTACAAAAGACTTAACAACACATGGGTTGATGGTGAGTTGTTTGGTGTGATTAAGATTCTTCAGAGGTAGATGAAAGGAAGATATAGGATACCTAAAGACTTAGTTGAGAAGTACAAGGATACAATCTGTTTCATGGTTGAAATTGATTATGTATTCTTTTAGGTAGTAATACCGAGGAATAAATGGTGTTACCTATGGGATATTAGGTAAGTTCTAAGGTATTAACTATGCAAATTGAACATGTACTTGCATCTGAGATAGATACATCTGAGGAGAGATGGGGAACTTATGAGGAAAAATCAGCTAAAGTAAGAGAGGAATAGACTAGAGGTTTGAGGAAGAGAAAAGTAGATAACATTGCATATGAATGTGGTATTAAGGTAGGATTCACAGAGGAAGAGTTGAAGTAAGTTAAGAAGAAGTTAGCAGAGTGATCTTTTGGATTGGAAAGTTCTGCTACTGCAGCTCTTACACCTCCTGAAGTAGTAATGGTAGATAGTCCACCTCCTATGGTTATTGATGTAACCTCCCCTCCACCACAGTAGACCTCATAGCCAGAAAATATTATTCCTAGAGTGAGTACTAGATCCAACAAACATATTTCACCACTTAAAGAACAAAGCACTATGAGAGAAGAGAAGAAACCTGATAGTGAGAAGCATATATGGAAACTTGACTTGAATATGATTGAGAAGAGATCTATCAAGAAAGGGAAGTTAGTTTATATTAAAAAATACTATGACAGGTATAAGGAAACTGATAAAATTTTGATTGAGGATGTTGTAGTTAATCATTTACTTATTTTCAAAAAGAATCTATTGGAGATAGAAGACAGTATACCTGAAGAGTTATATGGTAGATTAAAGACTAGGAAACAACTAGCACAGATTGAGGATGAAACTATCAAAAACCAAGAAATTGATATGTTTCCTATAGTTTCTATGCAAGAAAGAGACAAAATATTTAAGGAACTGAAACCTTTATTGAGAACTAAGACCATACTAGTAAAGATTATGGCAATAAAATATGACGAAGCTACTGAAGAGACTCAGAAACCACTAGACCATATATTAATGAACATTATTCCTGAGAAGACCCCACTTCCTACAACTACTTTTCCTACGCTCTTAGGAATGGGAGAGAGTTTGAAGACAGCTAAGGAAAGTGTTGAGAAGAGCGAAGTTGATATGCAGCCAGATTTCTATGTTTCTATTGTGCCTGTGACTCTTGACACTTCACTTGATGAGAAGGACCCTTTTGAAGAAAATAATGACAATATAGTAACTCAAGAAGGACAAAAATAATTGGAGCAGAAAGAAGAAACAACAAATGTTGAAGTCAAGAATGAAGTTGAAATATCTTCTACCTTATTGTTGGCAAGTAAAGAGAAAAATATTGACATGGATGTTGATTGCATGAATTTGGATGAGTTGGTAAAATTAGCTTTTACTGCACTTACTAAAGAAAAGGTGAGACCTGACAAGAAAAGTGACAAGAAGACCAAGGTGATGTCTAGAGAAATTGATATTGTGAACAAATTACTCCCAACACCTATTGTTTTTCAGAATAGAGATGATATAGAGAACCTAAATTTGGCACTTAATGTGTTTGATGGACAGTATGAGAACTTGGTGAAGATTACAGAAGGAAAGGAAACAAAGAATTACTCAAAGAAGAATCTATTTGAAGGTTTCCAGTCTATCTCATGGGACTTGGGAATTCTAAGAACTAGAACTACAAATTCAAAGAGTTGTATTGCACATGGCAGGAAACTATTAAGCTATTGCATAAATCCTATCAGACATATTCAGAATGTTGAAGACATTATTGAGAAGGACATGGCAACCTTGAACAACATGATGGATAGTTGTGAGATCTCTTCACAATCTGTAATGGAATTGGACAAGCAAGTAACAATAATTTTGGATAAACTGAATGTATTGGATATTGAGAAAGGGAGAGTGATGATAAGGTTTGGTTTGCTGAAGAGTTTAATCACTCATAAGCTATCAATTATTGAAGCCCACTTATGAGACATGGAGAAAACTGCAAAATCATTGGCTAACTCTATGCCAACAGAGTTGAAAGAAGTAGAGACAACATCATTTTCATTAAATGGACTAATTCATGTTAGTCAACTTTTGCTTAAGTCATGGAGTATAAAAGTGAAGAGCTTGGAAGATTCCTTTCAAGATATTCTAAAATTGGTAAGAAAGACCTAATTTTATTAAATTTTATGCACCTTTGTCATTGTTGTCAAAGGGGGAGAAGAGAGAAGAAAAATGAATAGAGGAGAAGAGGAGAAGATAATGTATAAGGAAAGACAGTTTTGTTTTGTTGGAACACTTAGTCATTTTTTTTTGTTAAGTGTTGCCATCAATGCCAAAGGGAGAGATTGTTGGCAAGTGATAAATTTTGTATGATGTGATCAAATTTTTGGTTTTCATTTATGGAAACACATCTGGCATACTGATCAATTCATTTAAAGTTAAGTTTTGTTGACTCTGAAATTAGTTAAGTACAAAACCAAAAATACAGAGGTATTTTGAGGATCGAAGATCGAGATCAATGAGTTACAACAAGAGAGCTTAGAAGAAGATATTATGGGGTATGTGTGACCTCCACCTAAGATCAATTTCATTTTGGTGATGTTTACAGTAAGTTACAGAGATTTGAAAACAGACAGACAACAACAGAATAGTGATACAGAGCAGCTGGACATAAGCAATGATTGAGGGAGTATGACGTGGACTCCTCGCAATTGGAGTTGGATTATGATTCTTGATAACCTATATTTTTCTTATGTAAGAGCACCGACTATGCATTTGATATTTTCTTTATTAAATATATTTTGTATTGAGAGTCGAATATGTAATATTTGTATTTGAGAGTCGACTTGGTAAAGAAGAAAGATATATATGTAAGATCTTTTTGTTGAGAAAAGAGAGATTTGTGTGAACAAAGTTTTGGATGTGATATGCGAATGGCAAAGAAGAGGATGTCAGAGATCATTAAAGAGCTATGACTGGAACTATCTAAGCATTAGAGATGCTTGTTTTGTTCATTACTGAGAACATTTTGTAACAAAACTATATTGTAAGAGTTGTATGCTTAGTTGGCCCCTAAGAGGGTGTTGTATACCTTTAACAAGGTTGTTATTCCTCTAAAAAGGAATTGTACTATGTAATATTCAGCTCCTAATAGGGCTAGGTCTCCTAACAGGGACACTATACTTTAGTGCATGCTTATGAGTACCATCCCCACCAGGGTTTTCCCTTGGCCAGGGTTTCCTCGAAAATAAATAATGGTGTTATGAGTACTGTATCATTTTCTTATGTTCTTTTCATTTCTGCAAGCTTATGGATTATTTATAATTGGTTGAAAAGTTTTATTAAGTGTTGTAATAATGATTCACCCCCTCTCAGTATTACCTAATCCTACCAATTCATTTGAGGTCTCTGAGATCTAAATGAATGGGGTACTTTTCACTTCAAAACCTCCTATCAATAATTGTAAGATGAAAGAGGAGGAAGTAAATGTAGCTATGGTATGAGATTTGAACTAAATAATGTAGATAAAAAACCATTGAATGCAAAACAATGGAAAATATACCTTAACTTGCATGTCATAAAAATGGGGTAACTATTGTCCACGGTGAGCATGTTTTGGATTCACACCTTAACTTGTAGAGAGCTCAGGACAACAAGTTGTGGAGTGAAATGAGTTGAACACTCCACAAAATGTGGGAGAGAAAAGAACGAAAGTTGGCTCCATCGACGAGGAATCAAGAGCCTTCAATGTTTTTTTTCTCAAGAATTGCGAGCATTTAGGTGAAATTAAGGAGAAGGGATACATAGTTAATGCCAATATAAGGAAGAGTGTAGTATTAGAAATTTTAGCCTTTTTATTCCCTTTTAGTGTTATACTTAGTTACACTTTCTCATTGAAGGTTAGTGGGACACCTTTGAAACACAGTTTAACACTGAAAACACTCCCAACTACAATGATGAGTGTAAGTTGTAGGTGGTAAATAAATGGGAAGAAGGTAGTAGATTAGGTAGCCATGTGATGGAATTCCACACAACCACATTGTCTAATTTAGACAATTTTGCATGCATGTTGAGGGGGTGGGCTAGGGAAATTTCATAGTGCACCAAAATGAAAAAAAATGACACGCTGGATGAATTATAAACATACACATGGAAAGAAAACTTCAATTAATAAAATTTGTGTTATTCCATTAACATTTAGTGGCCTTTTCCTTTATGTATGCACTTATTGATATCTTAGCCAAATCACCCTATTGCAGGTTGTAAATTGCATTAACATATAAGTGAGAACAATTTAACATACTTGGAAACAAAAAGAATGTCATATCCATACATTCATAACACATAGTTGCAATTATTATATGCTACTCTAAATAAAAAAGAAAAAAGAGCACATATGCCTCTTTAGATTGTCCATAGTTTGTTCACTTATGCATCTCTCCCAAAGTTAGGTAAACCAAATGAGAAAAGAAGATGTTGACGATGTAGGCTGGGTCCTTGAGGGTGCAATGGAAACCATGTTCTCATACTTTGATGTTGGTTGACTAATGTATAGTTGAAAGATGGAAGCACTTCCATTATAGACTGGTTTAGCCTTCCGAGTAAGTGATTTGGGGTCATGTCAAGTGCCTTAAATGGGTCTCTGACTTGGATCTAGATTTTTCCCCTATTCTGCCCCATTTCCCACTTTTTCCAGCCTATTTCTAGCATCCTAAACTGCAAACTAGGATTTTGGCCTTAGGGTCAAGGTCGACATTTTTGGGTCAAGTTTGACCTTTTTTGGGTCAAATTCTAGATTTCCAGGATTTTTGGATCTCGGGATTCAGAAAAGTTTAATTCTTGCTTCCGGGTCAACTATTTTGGTCTTTGAAGCAACAATTCTTAAATTAAATTTAATATAGTTCCTCTTCTAAGGGTATATATCTAATGGGAATTTAATTCTCCTATGTAGGCCTCTCTAGAAGATTGTGCCCTAGATTTCTATAAAAGGAAGCCTTCTCCTCTCATTTTCTCTAACCATGAAATCATAAGGCACTTGAAGCAAGCAATAATCCATTGAAGAAAGCATCTACTCTCAAGCATTCAAGAATTCAAGCATCCAATTCATCAAGGAGGTCCATTTGTATCCATTGAAGGATTCAAGCTCCATGGAGCCCTCTTGTTGAAGATTTCTTCATCCACATTCCTCCAAGCCTCTTCCTCTTCCAAGATCCATTCAA
>MU223111.1:1294772-1324784 GCA_018584345.1 Thuja plicata | reverse complement strand
AGTAAGTTGGTCATACAATCTTAGAATGTTCTGATTTCACATGTGGAGGTTCATCTCAGTCTTATCAGCCTGCCAGTAAAGTTTCATGGCTAGATCAGGTCTAGTTTTGAAGATATTAAAGATTTTCAGTATTGGCAGCAGGGTACAAAAGATTTGAACTCAGTTTTGAAGGCTTTAGAGGCCCCAGATGAGGTCAAAAATTTGGGGGATAGGCACTTGCACTAGTTGTGCTTGTAGAGCGCTTTGTGGCCTTTCCAGATTGGGGTCATAATAGTCAATCGGGTCAACTGGCGATGACTTATGGTCTTCGGAAGTTGGGTCACCTGAAATGGCAGAAAATAATTTTTCTTCAAATTTTTGTTTGGGTTTCAAAAGTTATTTTGAGCCGACTATGATGTAATAAATTGTAAAATAAAATAATTCTAAGTTTGGTCGGCCTTATGGGCTAAATTTCTGGAACCTTCTCGGACGGTGGAAATTGCCTATATAAAGAAGGCTCGTAGTGTTGTCTAGGGCAGTTCTGGGTAGATCTGGGTAATAATTCAAGGCTTTGTCCTACAGAATATTGTAAGGGGAATGCCCATGTGGCTTTACATATTGTAATTCTGAAAGTTTGTAATTCCACATTTGTGGAGATAATAAGAAGCCCATTTTCTGTTCTTGCAAATTGTTGTTGCTTCTCTATTTCTATTATGTGTTTGTGGTATTAAGGGGAGCACCCTTCATCATAAATCCTCTAAAGATAACGCACATAAGTTGCTAAATTCTGAAGAGATATGCATTTTACACATGTATTCCATGATGATATGAGGATATGGATCCATAGGTACTTCATAAAAGCTGTCAGAAGACATCCTACATACATGCACAAAGCCGCTAGAAGGTGCACAACTTTATGGGGTGACTATCAAGTGCTTTCTTGGTGGGCCATCCTATCCTTTTTGTGGTTCACAGTGAGATACAGACATCTTACTGGGTGAGCTAACCACACCCTCTCTCTTTTTCTCTTTGACCGGTGATGTCTCTCTTATCCTGATCTTAGGGTTGATAAAGACTTAAAGTCCCTTGGGGCTTGAGGATTCCTTTGTCCCTTTTGATTCCAATAAGATTATATTTTCTTTATGATCTCCTTTAACAAGATTTTGCATCAAGTCCATACTCTTGCTAAAGTGGGGGCTAGATGTATAGACAGAAAATGGAAGCACTTCCATTATAGACTCATTTAGCCTTCTGAGTAAGTGATTTGGGGTCATGTCAAGTGCCTTGAATGGGTCTCTAATTTGGATCTGGCTTTTTCTCCTGTTTTGCCCCATTTCCCACTTTTTCCAGCCTGTTTCTGGCATTCTAAATGACAAATTGGGATTTTGGCCTCAGGGTCAAGGTCGACCTTTTTTGGGTCAAATTCTAGATTTCCAAGATTTTCAGATCTCAGGCTTCAGAAAAGTTTAATTCCCACTTTCAGGTTGGTTGTTTCGGTCTTTAAAGAAACAATTCTTAAATTATATTTAATATAGGTCCTCTTCTAAGGGTATATGTCTTATGGGAATTTAATTCTCCTATGTAGTCATCTCTAGAATATTGTGCCCTAGATTTCTATAAAAGGAAGCCTTCTCCTCTCATTTTCTCTAACCATGAAATCATAAGGCACTTGAAGAAAGCAATAATCCATTGAAGAAAGCATCTACTCTCAAGCATTCAAGTATCCAATTCATCAAGGAGGTCCATTTGTAGCCATTGAAGGATTCAAGCTCCATGGAGCCCTCTTGTTGAAGATTTCTTCATCCACATTCCTCCAAGCCTCTTCCTCTTCCTAGATCCATTCAAGATTGGTGTTGGAGATCTACAAGGAATTGATTGAAGACATCCTACATTCTACATTATACATCCATTTGGTACATTCATACTTGTGGGTTCAAGGATTCGAATCCTCTACAAGGACCTTTTACATGAGCAAGGTGAATTGTTTCATTTACTTTGTTTATTCTTGCAATTTCAATTATATATTTGATGTTAATTCCAAAACTGAGGTTTGACCAAGGAAAACCCCTCCCCCCAACAAAAAAACCATTTTTATTGCAGGCACATGTTCAGAACAACAGATCAAGATGGAGATTTAGATACCCTTTTTGATAAACTTCCAGGATCCGAAAACATAATTTTAGTCTAAGACTTTTTAGGTCAATTCTACCCTAGGGCGCAATTAGAAATTTTGGCCAATGTCAACATTGACTTGAGGGTGGAAATTAGAACTGTGTCAAAATGGAAAACAATTTCTGGGTTTTGTAGATCTCGCAATTTCAATTCATAAATGCAAAAATCAACAGTTTTTGAGACCATCTAATAGGGTTTTTGACAGGTTCTTTTTCAGAGGTAAGTATTTTATTCCATTTTCCTTTGCAATCATTTCTAGATTTACACCCCTTATCAACTACAATTAAATGTAACTAGATAATATGTGCCTAGGGTTACTTTTATGAGCGAATCTCCATTGTTCTAAACCCTATCCATATTTTCTACCTTACAAGTACTACTCACTTAACTTGGACTTGTGCTGCAATATCCACTACTGCTAACATATGATGGGACCTCTGCAATATGATTCATAGGGGCAAGAAATGTAAGGGATTATGACCTAGCTAGACAATTCAAAGTTGTTGAAAAGTTTGGGATGTTTATGTTGATCGTATTTTGCATTATTCCATGGCCTTCAAGAAAAGGAGAGTATGTACTGGTAAACCTCCTTTTTCTTGCCAAATCACTTTGCTTTTATTTTGAATGACTCTCTCTCTCTCTCTCCAATTTTCATTTTCCTTTCACACAATCTCCTTTTCTTTTTTTTCATGCTCATTTTCCTTTGCCAAGAGATGTGATGCCTTATTCTCTTTGGTTTTCTCATTCTTTTAGAGTTTGATCTCCTCAATTTCTTTCTTCCTCATCCTTTTGCTCCATTATCAAATTCATGGAATCATTAGATGTTAATAGCTAGGATTAACAACTCAAATAGATTCTATTATATTTAGCCCCACTAGTGTATTTTTGGTTTACAATGTGCATGGGTAACTTTAAGGATTTTCTCATTACTAGTTCTGGTTGAGAGCTCTATGTCTCACTTACTTGTGATAGTATGTTATCCTCTTCCTCATTCCATACTTCTATTAATTCTTGTGTCAAATCTGCATCAAAACTACTATTTGATAAGACACAACCAACATAGTAATGTAATAACTTTGGTAGATCAGTTGTAGGTGGTGAAGGTAAAGTGAATGTTACTTGTTCTTCTTGGCATTGCAAGTCACCACCTAGATTCATTTCCCTTTCCATCAACCATGATAATGCTATTCACTTAGAGGGAAGACCAAGACTATCCTCCATATTGTAGACTTGTCTTTCCACCATGTTGTGAGGTGGTTGATCACAGTCTATTTGTGCATTAGAATCAAATTGATGTATTTGATTAATGTTTTTTGCAGCATCTTTATTTGACATATCAACTCTTGATAGGCTAAGCATGTTATTTATTGCTAAAGCATCCTCCCTATTAGTAATTTTAAATGTGTTGCTAGGATTCATGTCCTGGAGTAGCACATTGGGATTGAAGGACCATATACCCATCCTTCTAAAGCTTTCTACAATGTTAGAAACAATCAATGCCTCTGTCAAATATTTTCTACCTATTTCTGCAAGTTTTTCCCTCTTGATTTCTACATTGGGAAACCTTGCTAGCCATGATGCTCATTCAGATTTAAAGAAAGTTTTGAATGAATAAAATATACTCACATCTAGGGGCTATATTTTGTGTGGGGTGTGAGATGACAATGTCATTGAAAGATCAATATCTTACATCCTTTCCTCCTAGATGGATGTGAATACAACTAGACTGCCATGGTCATAAAAAATCAGCAAGTAGATGTTGGTGGGTGAAACACCCCTTGGAATAGAGCACACAAAGTGGTGCAACCAATTCATTAAGAGTTCCTAGGTCATCCAAGCATATGGCTAGGTAGCCTTGTAAGCACTTAGTTCACATTTGGAGATGTAACTCTGTAAGTGCTTCTTACCCTTGAATAAGTAGAACCCTAGAATTATTTTCCTAGAAGCATTAACATAAAATAAAATGGTAACCCCTTCTCAACATTTGGGAATTATGTAAGACATGCTCTTGCTTAATCTTCTAGCCAGTACCCTCATAGCCCCATTTTCCCCTCCTGGATACTAGTTTCAACATATTTTCATCTTCATGTTGCACCATTTAGATTTGTATCATATTCTTTTGATGAAGTCTTGTAGAAAGAAAAGATAAATATTGGTCTAAGTTTTAATGCCCTATCTTTGTCAAGGCATTTATCTATCTATATATAATGTAATATTTGGATGTTAGACCTTGAAAAAAGACTAACAAGACTTCTTAAGTAGTCGTTCCTTGAAAGGGGTGGGTCTAGTCTCACATATATGAGAAAAAACTACCTTAAAGTTGACAATCTCCAGTCCATGACCAATTGCTACCATCTCTTGGCACCATTCAACAATATGATCTTCTTCTTCCATGGTGAGGATTGATTGGAGACCTTTCTTGGAGGTGGTTATGAGACCGCCCAACCATTTAAAGAGTGTCTCTATAGGGATGCACCATTTATTTGATGTAACCCTTACTGAAATGGGATTTTATTTGATATCTTTGAATGCCCCTTCCTAGTTGCAAATCTCAACTTCTGTTGCATTGTAACTTTTCGTGGCCTCATGGGTATACTATCCTCCACTCTCGGAGGGATAGGTTGTTCATTGATCACAATGAGAAGTGTGGTTTCAGGCTCTCCAAGGAACTTGAATCCCCTTTCATGAGAAGACAACCTTGTAGATCATGAACTTTTATTCACACAACTAGTAGTCATATGATCTCCCTTCCTCATCAGTAAACAATAATAATAAATGGTATGTTAGTGCAAGAAAGAAAATCTAAAATTAACTACCAACACAAGACAATTATAATTAAAATTATTATTTTGATATGTGACATGAAAATTGAAGTATAGTAGAGTATGAGTAACATGAAATGGAACAAACTAAACATGTCATTTTGTATACTGATGCTTGTTGGTCAATATTAATAGTGATACTTGATGAGAAACTATTGTGCCTTTTGATAGTCAATGAAAATATAGTGTAAGATGACAATGATGCTTAAATAGAAAAAGCATGGTTTCCTTTACAAAGTGTTATCATTTTTAACTGTGATGCATGTACATGTTGTTTGTTTACTTGCTTGAATAATTAAATAGTAGAGATGAGAAACAATAATAGTTGTAAACACTTTACAATTATTCTGGTAGGGATTTAATGTTGAATCCTTCCATGTAAAATAGATGTGGTGGTGTAGGTAGGTTGGGTTCTTTCCAAGTAATTTTTTGACTATAGAATCAACAAGGCATATTATGAGAGAAATAATTCAATTTACCATGAGGTATAATGTATACCTTGGTAAAAATCCAAGATGGGATTCATTCATTTACAACCCTTCAAAGTCTCTGCTGCAATGAAAGATTTAATTATCTTTCTTAAACCTGTGGACCATAGTTCTATAAGAACCATCTATTCAGATAGTTGGTTTACCATGATTCAAGATTGACCTTAAATAATTTTGAATAGACACAAGATCTTGTTAGAAATACAAGATCATCACAAATATATGGTCCAACAAAGAATTTCTTAATAATATGAGTATGCTTCCAAAGACATCTTTTTTATGCTTGAATTAGTGGATATGAGATCTTCACGGGCCATTATGTGGTTGGAATTGGTCTATTGGGTGAGGGGGAAGATTCCCTAATATGTCTTAGGATTTCTTCATTTACATCATTTGTCAAGTAGGTTGCAATAATACCTTGACTTGTGAGTGTATGATGAGCATTGTAATAGCTTTCCTTAATATTTTCATAATTTTTGATAATCTGATACTATTGATTTGTGTTATTAATATCGACACTCGATTGTGTCTAGGTCCATTGGTTGGATTGGATCATTGTTACTTGTCCACAATCATCTGCATGATGCTTTATATTATAAATTCAATATCTGAACTAAAAATTCAAGTATGGTGGACTATGGGTAAGTATGAAATGGAATAAACTAACCATGTGATTTCCTAGAGTGATGCTCGATGATCAATATAGAAAGTGATGATTGATGAAAAATAGTTATGCATTTTAATAATCAATTGCAATATATTGTGTAAGAAGATAGTGATAATTGAACATAAGTAGCATGGTTCCCTTTATATTATTTCAAGATTATAAAATTGTAATGATCTCAAACAAAATGCAATGGTTTAAGGAAAAAAATAAACAATGAGGATCTAAAAATAGTAAGGGTATCAAAAACTAAAAATGAAATGAATATCAAGGAAACAAGAGAAAGAACATTTTTTAAAGATAGTAAAATAGTAAGGATGTGAAACTATGATAGGAAAAAAATAAACCACGAAGATGTAAAATAGTAAGTTAGGGTATAGAAAATTGAACAAGAAATGAACATCAAGGAAATAATAGAAAGAATATTATCTCAATATTACAAATTTATAAGGATTGCAAACAATATGCAAGGGTTTAAGGAAGAAACTAAATAATGAGGATCTAAAAATAGTAAGGACATCAAAAACTAAAAATAAAATGAACATCAAGGAAACAAGAGAAAGAACATTTTTTGAAGACAATAAAACAATAAGGATATATAAAACAGTGACAGGAACAAAATAAACCACGAGGATGTGAAACAATAAGTTAGGGTATAGAAAAATGAACAAGAAATGACCATCGAGGAAAAAATAGAAAAATATTATCTCAAGATTGTAAAATCACAAGGATGTCAAATAGTATGCAAGGGTTTAAGGAAGAAACTAAACAATGAGGATCTAAAATAGTAAGGGTATCAAAAATTGAAAATAAAATGAACATCAAGGAAACAATAGAAAGAACATTTTGTGAAGACAGTAAATATTAAGGATGTGAAACAATGATAGAAACTAAATAGACAATGATAATTTAAAATAATAAGTTAGGGTATAGAAAATTGAACACGAAATGAATAGCTAGGAAATGATAGAAATAAAAAATGTATCTCAAGATTGCAAAATTGTAAGGATGTCAAACAATCTGCAAGGGTTTAAGGAATAAACTAAATATGAGGATCTACAATAGTAAGGGTATCAAAAAATGAAAATGAAATGAACATCAAAGAAACAATAGAAATAACATTTTTTGAATACAATAAAACTACAAGGATGTCAAATAGTGACAAGAACAAAATAAACCACGAGGATGTAAAATAGTGAGTTAGGGTATAGAAAAATGAAACTCAAATAAACATAAAGGAAAAAATAGAAATAATTTTATCTAAAGTTTGTAAAATTGTAAGGATGTCAAAATTATCCAAGGGTTTCAGGAAGAAAATAATCAATGACGATCTAAAACATTAACGATGTAGAAAAAAAATGAAATGAACAAGGAAACAATGGAAAGAACTTTGTTTTAATATTCTAAAACAGTAAAGATGCAAAACAATATGCAATGGTTTAATAAACAAAATTAATCATGCCGATGTAAAAGTGTAAGGGTATAGAAAAATGAAAGGAAAATAGGGTGAGGTGGATTTGCTAAAGGAGGCAGCTAGGGCAGTAGAAGCCCATTATGAAAAGGAAGCCCAAAGGCTCAAAGTGAAAAAGGCAAAAAATGAAAACCTTATGGGGTTGCTTACCGAGCTAGCTCGACCTATCAACGCCGCTCCTCCAGAGGCTTCCACATCTGAAGATCTACCGCAGAGCGACATAGACTCCCTGTAAATTATAAAGAAGAAGGCCTAGGCAATCGACGAGCGGGTCGCCCTGCAAATAGGAAACACCCAGCGTTTCCTTGTATCCACCCTCCCAGACTTATATATGGCCTGGCATGTTATACACCAGGTGGAGACTCTTATTGACCTGTGGGAGGGTGATATCGAGAATTATCAAGCATGGAGGGTAGAGATTGAGAAACTCCTTGGCCTAGGAGAGGAAATGATTTCTGAATCTGGAATTTTGCGGGATGAATCATTTGATTTTGTGAGGACCCAACACTCCAGACTTGACCTCACATTGGAGGTAACCAAGCAATTGGTGGGGACTCTGCATGAGAAAGTTAATGCAGTAAAATATTCTTTCAATTTATACAAGTCTTTTGTAACAAATATTTTTGGGGCTGACCCCCTCAGTACAGATACATACACGTCGGAGGATTCAGTTTTGGGGAGTTTTGATGAAATGATGCAGTCCCATTATCAGTCCCCGGGGGGAATAGATGGTGCCCAAATGAAAAAATTAACTCATATGGTGCTTAGTGGTCACGACGCAGCAAAAATGACGGATGAGTTTAAGGAGAATGTTCTAGACCTAGGGGAACAAATTGAAGTGGCTAAGTACCGAAGGGCCAGCCTGAAGGATGTAGATGAAGATGGCATCTCCCACCTCCTCCAGGCTTTCAATGATAATAAACAACCTTGAGCTTTCTCCAGAGGCTAGAGATAACTCAACACTGGGTA
Source organism: Thuja plicata (assembly GCA_018584345.1). Taxonomy (NCBI): domain Eukaryota; kingdom Viridiplantae; phylum Streptophyta; class Pinopsida; order Cupressales; family Cupressaceae; genus Thuja; species Thuja plicata. Next base: position 1,316,219 of record MU223111.1, on the reverse strand, counting down.
TTCTTTATTCTTTTGGGAACGTAAGTTCCCAGATCCCAGAGTCTCGGATCTCAAATTTTTTATTCTTTCAAGTGATCTGTGTCCCGGTCCCCGAGGCTGACCGGTCACTTTGAGGAGTGATTAATAAAAGTTGTCAGAAGGTGGTTGGCTACATCAAGGGGGCGTCAACTCAACAGTTGGTTTTCTGACATGATGGTCTTCTCAAGGTGCCGCTCAGAGGTACACCTAGTGCATTGGAGATGGCGCTGCATTTCCCATTTATGAGGCATGTAGCCTCGATCTCCAGGGGACCTACTTTCTTCCTTTTCCTTCCTGGTCCTCTTCTCGAGGTTGATTCTTTCGCTGTATATTCTTGTCTCATTCTTCTGACAGGATGGGCCTATTCCATCTCAAGGTCTTTTTTAGGGTGGCACAGGTAGTACTGGCCCCCATATATTGTATTTTATTGTAACATGATGTAAAATAGGGTTAGGGTTAGAAGAGAATTGTATAAATAGCTAGACCGACCTATTTCCAAGGGTTAGAAAAATTGATGATTTTGTTGCCCACAGTAATAGAAAGGTGATTTCTCATTCTAGTTACAGAGCTCAATGCTCCATTTCTCTATTTTTCAATAGTTAGATGCTCCCCTGGAGCCACCATTGTGTCACGCACCAGTGCTTGCTAGAAAAGACATTAATGAAGAAGGAAGAATTCTTTGCAATGATGTTGTCGGCATTCATGCTTCTGAGTTAATGGTATTTTTATGTTTCATGTTCTTTATGTCTTCTACTCTGATATGCTAAATAGATAAACGACCTTTTTTCTCTCGCTACTGATAAAATACTAGCTAATGGTTGTGTATTTCTTCAGTATTTAGTGTAGTATATCAGAGTATTATTGATGTTCTGAATGTTCAAACATGACTATAGTTAGATGAAGTGTTTCTAACCCTGTAGGATCTTTTTCATTTTATTTACTAAGTGTGGAATGCTAGGGGAGACCTTACCTTATTGAATCTCCGGAGAGAACGAGTTGAAGAAACCAGCTATCCCCCTCGAAAATAGTCACTTCTCCCAACCGAGCCCCGCACCATCGTGACCCAACACCTAGGTGCTTGAAGGCCCAGGGAATCTAACTTCCCCAGATAACCTTTGCAGGCAGAGTTGGCCGGTACCCCCGGTAACCGGTGACAACTTATGATTGTTGGCGGACCCGGTCAGCAAAACCCCGTCAACAAGAAGGAAGACTACATTGTTGCACAATAGTACAACATACGTAAAACCTTTCTTACTACTTTACAATCTTAACTAACTATTACTCATTTAGTTCCATTGATGTTTGTATCATTCTTTTCTTACTCTTTTTTGGTCTTTTAACTAAATGTTCATTATTTAGTTTTTTTGTTGTTCATATTCTTCTCACAATTAATTAAATGTTCTTTTTTTGTTTCCTTGATGTTCCTATTATTCTCAGTTTTATGAACATGTATAGTTTTCCACCCTCATGCTTTATGGAAGGGAATGTTCATTCTTTTGTTTCCTTATATTCATATCCTTGTCAGTTTTATAAATACTTAGAGTTTTCCATCCTCGTGTTTTTTTTTAGTTTCATCTTATTTTACTAATGTCTTAGGGTATGTTCTCTTTAACTATTGGTTGATAGTATTCTTTTAAGGATGTGTTCTTTTTATAGACCCCTATTGTTATAATACTATCTTACAATCTTAAAAATTGTTTCTTGCTATTATACAATCTTAAAATTATTTCTTGTCATTATACATCCTTGTTGTTTCACATCTTCATGTTTAATTTTTCGAGCCTTAAACCCTCTCTTACTATTTCACATCCTCATAGGTTTACACTCTCTAGAAAAAAAAAATTCTACTGTCTCTTTGATGTTCATTCAATTTTTCCCAGCGATACCTCTGCAACGCTATAATCTCTAGGCTCTGTGGTTGCTTCATCGGCACCTGGGGGAGGTGTCGCCACAATGGCAACCGTTTCTCCGCCCGGCCCAGTTTGAAGAGTATGAACCATCCAGACTTTCTTGGCCTTCGGTGGGGCCTGGACCTGAGTCATCATTTCGGCTAGGGAGAGAGGAGTTCCGGGAGTGGACGGAGCTTTCCTTTTTTTTCTCTCTACTAACCACTGAGGCAACAGGGGTGGCTTATCTGCCAGAGTCTATTCTCTTGGTTCTTCCCTGGTGTCGTGTGGCTGCTCCTCAGTGATGGGGGCCTCATCCATCCCCTTCCCTGTGTCTTCTTCATTAGCAACATCCATCTCCTCAGCCTTGTCCTGTGTGTCTATTGCTTCATCTAGACTTTTGTAGGCTTCCTCGGGGATTTCCTCTTCATGCTGCTCTTCTTGTTGCTCGGCCTCTACCGCTGGGGCTTTTTCTTTTGTTGGCACATCTAGTGGCAGTAGGGGAGGTACCAGGCTAAGATTTAAAGTTTGGGCCACGGTAATTACCTGCCCAAAGGTCACTCCCGGGAGTGGTGCTTGAAATATGGCGGCTGGGGTTACGGTTATTCCCGAAGGTCTGGTTTCCCCAACAGATGCCATTTCATTCTGGCCTTGTTGGTCCACCCCTGAATCTTGTGTCTCCAGAGCCTCTGAGGCTATCTCTGGCTCTGGCTCCCTTTCCTCTATCTATTTTTCCTGCTCCTGTGCAGGCTCTTCTTTCGCAGCCTCTTGTTCTGTTGCTGGGACTTCTGTCTCTGTTTGCCTGGTGTCCCCCTACAAATTTTTGAACTCGTCGATTGTAAAGACATCATCAAATTCTCCCTGCGAGGGGGGACTGGCTGGGACTTTGGCAGGCTCTGTTTGCTTCTCCGGCTCTGGGGAACTGGAAGAGAGGATCTCTACTTGTGGGGCCTGGGATGTACCCAACCCCAGCTCTACCTTAGGATTTTGGCTAAGCCTCTTCTTTCTTTGGGTAACCAAAGGTGGTCCCGCATCCTTTATTGCTACTGCTTCTGTTGGATCTACCCCCGTTGCCTTCACCATTAAGGCTGCCAGTGACGGGGAGGAAGAGGGACGAATTGGCCCAGCCATTAGTACTGGAGTGGCCAGCCGTGTTATTAATTTCTCCCTCATCTATTGGGAGGCTGCCACTGACTGCTTTATCTATTCTTTTATGGGGACTTCTTGTGTAGGAGGGGTCCTATCTATCTCTTTTCCTTTATCCACTCTTTGCGAAGAAGTCCCAGCCCCCGGAGTTAATTTTGGTGGTGGCTGGGCTGCCCGGCGGGTACTTCCGGGGCACATCTTCTTGAAGTAGGCATGACTTCGCTCGACCACCTCTCGGGTGAAGTCCTCAATTGTAGGCCCTTCTTGGACATCCCAATTTACCGGTGGAAGGGTCATTGTATCGATCCCCTTTTCCTTGTACTGGGGATTGATAGTGGGGGCGACATCTGAGAAGTCCTCCGGGAACCTCTGGAGCTTCAACTTTTGCATCATGCCTACTGTCATCCTGACGTAGTGCTAGCTCTGGACCTCCACGTCATCTTGGAAATCTACCAAAAAATCCTCCATATGGCAGTGATGGGGCTCTGAAGCCCGGGGAAGTGTCGTTGCAATCTTGCTGTGCGGATCAAAATTTTTCCGCGCCAAGTAAAACTCTTCCAAGTTGTAGCTTTTTAGTTCGTTGTCCGCCTCTTTCGCAGTGACTAGGCTGCATGAGTAGTTCCCATAGATGATTGGGAATGAAATGTTGGGTATCTTCTTCAAGGAAAAGAGTGCATGCACCTCCATTATCTGCCTACAATATTCTAAGAGCACGATCTTGTCCCCACAGTGTTTGGGAAACAAGTAGGGTTTTTTGGAGCAGCTGATGACCCTAATGTAAGTGTGCTGTTGGAACTGGATGTAGTAATGTCCATAACTCTAGACCAAATTCATTTCCTCTGAGGATAGGTGGCATCCTGGGTGGGTGTGAGTAGGTGATAGTAAACAAACACATCGTTTACTTGGCAAAAAGTGGGGAAGTTGGCCTCCCATTGAACCTACGGGAAATGGTCCCATGGTGCCTTTTGTCCTGGGCCAATCTCAAGCATGCTGTCTGCAAGTAGTCCATGGGCGTGGGGCCTCTGCTACACCAGGGCCCAGAAAACATAGGAAGACATGTAGAATTTCTTCTTCCTGGTCAGCTGAAGGAACTTGGAGTCGACATGGTTAGAAATTATGGCTGCCCAGTCAAAGTATCCTCCCTTGGTGGAGATGCCAAGGAGGAAGTAATACATCTATTTAGTGAATTCTTGGGTAGAGGGCTTCCCAATGACCTGAGCCAATACTATCATTCCCATCTGAATGCTCTTTGAACTCGGACCTGGGAATTTCTATTTTCATCCTCTTAGGGTCCCTCTTTGGAACCTTGAGCCAATGGGTGTTCATGTATATTCAGGCGGCATTCTCCAACTGCGTGAATTGGGTCAAGGCATCTGACCTTGTAACCACAGAAGCCTTGGTGAATTGAGGCATCCCCAGACCCGCCTGGAATGTGTCTGGGTCGAGGGATACCAAAGGAGTAGGGTACCCGGTTGGTTCTGCGGCTGCGAGCATAACAACCCAAACAAAAGAGTTGTAATTGGTAGCCAGCGTGATGATAAGCTCTAGAGATTATACAGAGCATGGGAAACAAGCCACCTTAAGGATCCCAGAATCCTTGATATTGATAGCTAGCTGATCTCCAGCCTGTCACTAGATGTACATGATTTTCACTAAGGCCTGCATTTCTGGCCATGTCCCGACACTGGTGTCGGTAATGAGTTTAACTTTGGACTCAATATTTGAGCCCATGATAACACTGTCTCACATGAAATTCATGGTTAGGGGCATTTTCTCCAGGGCCTTTTCTATTTTGGATTTTACCTCCGCCCTTGTAGCCGTCGCGGAGGGTAGCTCTGGACTTCCGGGTGGAGAGGATGCAGATGCTTCAAACGTATTTGGAAGCATACTCCTGAAACCTACAAGGAAAAGCGACCGTCAGAATGTATTAACAAATAAATACTCTGGGGTTCAGAGATCTTACCACCATGATGCCTGCTTTTCCTGAAAAGTTAGTTTCATTCACAAAAATCTCAATAAGTACACGTATTACATGAACTTAAGATTTGACTGAGTATCTAGGCCTGGGAATTTTTTTACACTTGGTAAAGACACGGAATGGATGATGGTAGGGGACCCAGAGCCCAGAGAAGTAACCATTGGTGAGGACGTGTAAAAAGGAAAATCATCAAGCCCACGTTGGTGCCACGTGCATAGGTATTAAATGGGAGTTATTGCGATGACGACGGAGCCAACTGTCTGAACGCACGAAAAATGAAGGCCACTTGGATGGAATTAATTGCACACATGGGACATAAATGAGGGTCTAGCTTGTTTTACAGAGGAGAGAGAAAATTGCCTATTTGAAACTGGCCGAGAGTTGACTTTCAAACAGGTGGTTTTCTGCCCGAAACAGATTTACAAGCAGAAAACTAGCAACACAGGAAACTCGACCACCTTTCCAAGCTACCTGGAAGGATATATATAAAATATACATGAAGAGCCGAGGGATATATAGATAGGGAACATGAGGATATATAATAAATATATACACACTTACACATATATACACCGCAGAATGACATCTACGGGAAACTAGGCAAGGCACAAAGTATACACATCTTTATACATAATCTACAAACCAGCCACTTCTGAATAGAGGGTGAACAAACCTCTGGCAGAGCCGACCCACCAATGGGTGGAAAAACTAGAAAAGAAAATAAACAGAACCAAAGGACGACAAACAAAAATAAGACAGAAGAAACACCAGACAAACGAAAAGAAAATGGGCTGAAACAGAGACACCAACCTGAGAATGCCAAAAGGTGGAGGAAAGGAGGAAGTTACCATGGGAGCTTTGCAATAGCTATAGCTGCTAATTGATCACAACCCGACACTACGAAGCACTTACAATTGCCTAAGAAGGATGGAAGTGTTAAGCACTGATTGTAGTTAATTCTTTGCAAATTGCTCTGTAATCGCTCTGAGTGCTTGAGTGTTTTAATTGCGGTAAATGTGAAAGTGACAGATAACATCAATTTATACCCATGGTAAAAAGGAAATCCTCCTTCCGGAAATCTCCAGAAAAGCAAACCTCTGGTCCCCGGGCCCGTGGATTCCCCACGATGATCACCTTTCGGACATCGTGGCAAAGAATCCCAGAGTTTGGAGTCCGATTCCTGACAAAGAATGACCTCTGGGACCAGAGTCCCGGAGATGAGAAACCAACTAAACAAAAGACAACAACGGGGAAGAAAATCCTGGAGAAAGAAAATAGAAGGAGAGAAGGCAAGAGACGCAAGCGAAAATAATGAAACAACAAAAGAAGGAAAAAAAAGGGGGGACCCAATATTTTGCACACAAAATGTAGGGATGGGGATGTAGGGCATAACAAATGGTGACTATCTGGGATAAATGCCTTGGCGCATTTTAGAACTACAGAATCTCTGGTTAGCAAAACTGGAACAAGCCACTTTTTGTGACATCTGACAGGCAAAGAGAAACATATCTGAGGGAATCAAACCATACAGGATCCATTCCGTGGCCCTTTATCAGTGGTGTCATGTGTGCTTTGGAAGGAAATCAAGCCGATGACCTTTGGGAGGAGTACAGAAGAGGCACTAATTACATGGAACCAGTCATTAATTTTCTCGTTTCTCCCAGAGGCCAGAGTTTCATCCCGCTTTCCCTTATTATTTTATTTGTTTGTAGGTGGGGAGGTGGTACTTCTTTCACCATCAAACTTAAGCTTAGCTAATTTCAATGGCGGTACTTCTTTCACCTGTCCACCTATCCTTAGATGTTTGAAGAGGGGATAAAACTCTGGACTTGGAAAGAATTCCTTAAAGTTTTAGACCTGGGTCAACCAACCAGTACAACCGATCTACCCTTGATGTGTCTGATTACTTGTTCCTTGTATACTTTTGTTCATAGATTGCCACACTCCCGGAGACAACACCTGATGGAGATTGCTCAAAATGTGCCATAACCTGTGAAACAACCCCAGAGACCAAACTTGCTCCATTGCTAAAGGTAGATTCTAAAGTTCACCATGCCGTAGACATTATACTGGAGACCAAAATTTATGTGAAGCATTCCAACTCCTACAAGACAGAACAAAACACTGGGACCCTGAAAGAAAACCAGAACTGAAAATAGAAACACCAAAAGAGGGCTTCTTTGGAGAGCAGACAACAAGGCTATTTACAAGACACGATACCTCATAGTGAGGCACTCCAAGAAAATATTTACAAGCGGAAGACTTTACATAAAATACAACTTTGGACAAACTTACCCTATTCAAAGTAGTGTTTGAGAAACTGTCCATTGACGAGCAATGAGATAGGTTCACCAGTCAGGGTGTTAAGGTAATAATTATTTGCCCCGTAGATTTCCAAAATTAGGTATGGTCTGAGCCAGAGCCATCGGAACTTGGTATGCTTTCCTTTCTTCTCCCGGGCCTTGTCCCACAACAGGACCAGATCTGAAATCTGAAAAGCTTTATATTGGGCTCTTCTGTCAAACCATCATTTTACCATTGCTTGATGACGTGTAAAATGTTCAAGGGCTGCATCTCTCTGTTCTTCCATTCGCACCAGATTTAAGAGCCAAACTTCCATGATGTTGTCGCTGTTGCTAAATTCCTGCATAAACTGTAAAACTGGGATCTGTAAGTTAACCGGGAATACAGGGTTCTGACCATAAACCAGATGGAACGGGGATGTTCCTAGGGTGGCCTTGACATGAATGCGATCTGCCTAGAGGGAGAATTTCAACTTTTGATGCCAGTCCTGGGGATTCTATTCTAGCAGGTGTTTGATCACTTCAAGTAGATTTTTATTCATTGACTCAGCAACGCCGTTCCCCTGGGGATAATAGTTGCTAGAAAATTTTAAAGTGACCCTCTGATTGTAGGTCCATTCGAGTAACTGCACCAAAGAAAATGTCAGACCATTGTCACATACCAAAGCAAAGGGCACTCCAAACTTTGTAATGATATTTTCTTCTAGGAATTTGATAACTATGTCTATCCTGTTGTTCTTGCACGGTATAGCCTCAGACCACTGAGTGCAGTAATCAGTAGCGGTGAGAATGTATCGGTGATTGGCAGACAAGTTGGGGTTGATTTCCCCAATGAAGTCAAATTCCCACTAGGCGAAGGGCCTAGCCTCAAAGACTGGTTGTAAAGGCATAGCTTGGTTACGCTCATGATGCGCCGCGGTTTGGCAAGTGTGGCATTTCCTAACATGAGTGTAAACATCTTTGAATATACAGGGCCAATAGTATCCGGCCTGAAGGATCTAATGGGTAGTGGCATCAGCCGAGCCATGCCCAGTTCCAAACTGCCCATGAAATTCATCAATCACCCTTACAGCTTGGTCTCTGTTGATGCACCAGAGGTACACTCCCTCATAGTTTCTGCTGTAGAGCACGAAGTTTTTGATCATGAAGTGGGCACTTTTCATTCATAGGGCACGATGTTTATTGGGAGGTAATCCCTCTAGGCATTTATTATTTAGTAGCAAATATACCAAATCGGTATACCACGAATCTCAGGTGATAGACTCCACTATGTAAGCCTGCCATTCTATGCGGGGAGTCTCTTCTGCCATCGCTCGACTTAGTCCCTGGCCCCAGACTATGTTCATGGGCTACATTTCTAAGTCATATTCCTAGAGGATGGCCATCCATTTCCCCCATCTCCCACCCAATTCACTCTGCATCAGCAGAGACTTGATGGCCTGGTCGGAAATGATAGCATGTACCTTGCTCCGGAGAATATAATGCCATAATTTCTTCACGGTGCGAACTAGAGTGAAGGCCTATTTTTCTAATGATGAATACTGGACTTTGGAATTCTTGAAGGGGGAGGTCATGAAAGCTATTGGTCATTCCTCCCCTTCAACCTTTTGAGTGAACACTGCTGCGGCAGAATGTGGCGAAGCAAAGGAGTAAATGTAAAATGGAAGGGAATAGTCTGGACTAGGCAGGATAGGTGCCTTCGTTATTGTCTGTTTGATCTGGGCGAACACTCGCTTTGCTTCAGGACTCCAATCAATCTTGGTATCCTTCTTCATCATCTCATTGAGTGGTTTGACTATTTCTGCGAACCCAGTGATGAACCACCTGACGAAATTGATCTTTCTGAAGAAGGATCGCATCTCCTTCTTGCTTCGAGGCATTTGTAAGTTTAGCAATGCTTCGACTCTCTCAGGGTCGATGGATATGCCCTTCTCGGAGATGATATGCCCAAGAAATTTCCCCTCAGTGACCTCGAATATACACTTCTTGGGGTTGAGGGATATTCCATACCGGTGACATCTCTCGCAAATCTGAGCAAGATGGGCAGAATGGTCACGCCTGTCCCGGGAAAAGATGGTCAAATCATCCATGTAAATGATTATGCACCGATTCACAAGGCCCTCAAATGCAATGTCCATGGCCTTTTGAAATATATCCCATGCATTAATCAGACCAAAGGGCATCATCCGGTATGCAAACGTTCCCCACTTAGTGGTAAACGCTATTTTCTCTTTGTCTTCATACTTAACCATTACCTGGTTATATCCAGAGTACCCATCCAAGAAGGACATCATCTGGGATCCATTCACTATCTGTAACACCTAATTCAACAAAGGGATAGGGTGATTATCTTTCTTGGAGGCCTTGTTAAAGTTTTAGAAATCCACACAAAGGCAGATCTCACCATTCTTCTTTCTCATAGGGACTAGATGGACAACCCATGTAGTGTGCCAGATTGGGAAGATTATCCGGGCTGATAGCTATTTTTCTACCTCTTTACGAATTAGAGGTTCTATCAGGGGGTTGAGTGGTCTTTGCTTTTGCTAAAAGGGCTTAGCATCAGGTTTCAGGGGAATAGTGTGAGTCATGATGGATGTGTCATACATTTTCAAATCTTTGTAACCCCATGCAATTACATCAATGTATTCTCGGAGAAATGTGAGAATCTTCTCCTTCTCTTCAAGGGAACATGAGGTACCAATGTGAATCATCTTTTCCTCACCAGGCTGGCCGATGTTAACTTTTTCAAACTTTCCTCCCTCAAAAGAGGATGACATCTTTTTCTGGGCCTGAAGGTCCGAGTCAAAGATTTGTTCTAGTGCAATCATCCCCTTCAGGATGATGTTAGTAAGTAGATCTATGATCCCATCATCTTCGTCACCCTGCCCAGTATCATCGTGGTCTTGTTCTTCCACTATCTGGTTTTCAAAGACGCCAACATTCACCATGAAGGCTAAGATATGCTGATCATCCTCAAAAACCTGAAAGTGGGTGACATTATCTAGAATGGACGGGGTAGGGACCATCTCAACTGAAAATCTCTAAAGTCGCGAGCCAGCCATTGGCTCAAGTGTGTTGGTAGAAATGGCGAGGGCATCTATGATATAGTTCCATCGCCGGGGAATGAGGTCAATGCCAAAGGCATCAAAATCTTCAATAAGACTCCAAGCCCGATTGCGGTATGCGGCCAGCCTTTTGTCGTGGCATGTGTATTGACTCCAAACTTGCTTGATAATCAACTCTGAATCACCCAGAGCCCAGAGGCGGGTGACACCTTTCCTTAATGCAAATAAGAGTCCAAGGACTAAAGCCTCGTACTCACTGACATTGTTTGTATAGTTGAAATGTAGTCTGTAGGATGCGAGGAAGGATTTCCCTCGTGGGTTGATTAGTTTTACCCTAGCCCCGTAGCCTTGTTTGGATTGGGACCCATCAAACTTAAGGGTCCACAAGTCATTGTTCATAATCTGGGGCTGGGGAGGGGGAGTAGCCTTTAGATCATTGTTGGGAGACTTAGGGGTTTCCTCCTGAACTACTGACATGGAGGTAGAGTTTACCTCCGAAGGTGTTTGGATTTGGGATTCCTGGGGAGATGGCACCAGAGGAGCACATCCCGTAGGAACAATGGGCCCTGGGGAATCAGGTATATGTTCTTTATTTTGGAAGGTATCGATGCGCCAGATAGTGACCAAAAGATAGGGTCCACATTCAAGCTCTGAATGTTTCTGATAGTGTATTCGGCACCAAGTGTTAGATAGAAGTGTAGCAAGGGTCACTGCAGCACCTTGAGAGTCAACCTCAACTTTCATCTTTTCTTCTAGGTCCTGGGCTCTATGCAGTACCACGGGATCCTCTCCAGGGATGAAATCAAATATTAAGATTTCAAAGGGTCAGTACACCCCTAGGGAAGTCTCAGAGAAGAAGACCTCATTGACCCTCCCAACCTCGGTAAGGGCCTATTTCATCCGGGGTTCACTTTTGACCCAGATCTTATTTGATTCTCCTTCCCAGGGGAGCCATAAATGGGTGAAGTTGGTCGAAAAGAATCCATTCAAGTACTTAGACCAATTCTGACTTAATAACATCCCATAAGTCTCTAGGATGTCCACCACTTGGATGTCGATTATGCTGGCTATCCTAGGGTCCTGGATAAGCTGTATCCGGATGTTCTTCAATTCCCCCACCATTTTCACAGCAGTCTTATTTAGCTGGATCAATGCACCATTAGATGGGGTGGGATGGAATCTAAGCTTCTGAAAAATGGATAAGGGCATGATATTACCCGAAGCTCCAGAGTCTACTAAGCAATTGTGTATATTTTTGCCTTGGATATTCAGGCCTAGTAGGAAGGGAGGATCTTCATTGTTCCCTCGGAAGATAGCCGTGTTAGCATCTTTAAACGAGACAGTCTTGGGTGGGTGGCTAATGGCTTCTGGATTCCCCAAGAGTTTTAGAAGAAACTTCTTCTATTCAGGGCAGTTTAGCAAGACCTCCATCAAGGTCATGGAGGTGGTGGTCCTTTCTAATTCCTTTGTAATATCGAATCTTCCTCTCGAGAACTGGTGATTTTCCTCGGCTGGGTCTTTTGCTTGGTCAGAGCTAGGAGCCTTTAGAGGAGTGGATCAGTCAGTCATGTTATTCCAGGGAGGAAGTGTGTCTTTGATAGGAGGTGTGGGTGTGTAAGTTGGTCCTTTACCAACCTGACTTTGAGTGTTGTATGGAGTCCGCGGGTTAGTAAAGGCATTGGCCTCAAAGGGCAGGATAGATTCATCAAAGAATCCCTATAACTCAGATTCCTTTTCATCCTCCCTAGAAGTTCTGAAGAAGATGGTGTCACAGGTGAAGGCATTGTGGGTTGGCTCTTGAACAGGAGGCTCTGGAGGGGTGGCATCATGTGACTACTGTCTGTCTAGCTGGGAGATCATGATGACCTTTTCCAACGTGGCACAATTTACCTCATTGTGTGAACCCATGTCGTGCAATCTGCACCAATTAGTCATGGGCTGGAAGTCTGCGACTGGTGTGAAATGTGATGGTCCAACACCGTTTTGGTTAGCACTTTGGATCAGAGGTGGGCCTCTGATGTTCGCATTATTATTCCATTGCTGTTGAGTGGGCCTAGGCCCATTGTTGAAATTCCTTCCCCCGGCACGGTTATTTTATTGGCCGGAGAAAATGTTTCCCCTCTGGGAATTTGAATTTTGAGGCGCGTAGGACCCCGCCTTCAGTTGACCCATATCCACTGTCAAGGGAGACAACATTTTCGGGAGGGATTCAACCTCGGTGGTCAACTGAGTGTTGGTGTCACAATGTGATGGTTGTTGCTATTGGTTTCTCGGGAAGGCAGTAGTATTAGCCAGAGTCAAGGGCGATAATCCTCCAGTCGTGCACGAATGAAAGAAGGGCACTCCAGACAGGTGTGTCTGAGACTATTGTGCTTGCTGCGGCTGATTCCAAGGGAAAGTGCCTAGTACCACCTGGGTCTGCGTTGGGTACATGTACCAGGCCTGCTGGTCTATCAGGGGTGGTGGGGGTTTCATTACCATCGAGGGGGCACCCATTGCCAGATTGAGGTTATACCCATCGGCATACGCTGTTCCATCGGGGATCATGTTGAAGGGCATACTCTACCTGATCCCACTCAAGGATTTGTTGAGACCACAGGATAACTCTAAAGCTAGGTTGTACACCTTCGCCAAGGTGTCCCGGTCGCCCGCGATGGTTTTTATCCAAAGGAGAGTGGCAATGAAGGGGTCCATCGTGTTAAGGTAAGTCTGTATGGTTACTTCTGGTGATGGAATAAAAGGGCCCGTGCACCGCTTCAAGGCACGCTGGAACCAATGGTTGAATGCTGCAAGAGGTTCGTTGGGTTCCTTTCTGATAGAGATGAACTGGCTATGGGACCAAGCTGGGTCCACATGTACGCGAAATGTGGCCAGGAAGGTGTCCTCCATGTCTTGCCAACTATTTATGGAGTTGGCAGGGAGGTTAAGGTACTAGTTCAACTCACCTTGTCCTAAAGACAAGGGAAACATCTGAGTCACAACATCTTCATGCTAGATCCGGTGTCGGTTCATGGCATCTTTATATGCCTCTAGATGCTCTTTTGTGGTCCATGAGCCTAAGTGCTCATATCATGGGAATATCTTCTCTGGGTGAGAGGGTAAGTCGTTGATTGCACCCAAAAAAGTTCTCATGGGGGACCCGGTGTTTCCAAAATACGCAGCCATTGGAGAAACTTGATTTTGGACAGTTTGGGCACTGGTTCCCGGGATTGCCTGAGAAGTTTGGGTATTCTGAGGTATGCTAGACCCCCAAACAATAGTGGTTGGTGTGAGTTTTGGTGTCCATCTCTTTCGAGCAGGAGGCTCGAGTTTGACAAATCTTCTAGGATTCAGGGCAGACCTAAGGATTCTTTCAAATTTTGCTGGGGAGAAAAACCCAATCCTGCTGAAGGCTTGACTCTTAAAACTATGACTTGGGGAACCCTCAGGAGGTGTAAAATTAGAATCTCAGGAGGGGGATGAGTTCATGCCCTCCTTCTAGCACCAGTTTCTGTTGACGAGGTTTTTCTGACCGGGTCCGCCAACAGTCATAAGTTATCACCGGGTACCGGGGATATCGGCCAACTCTGCTTGCAAAGGTTATCCAGGGAAGTTAGATTCCCTGGGCCTTCAAGCACCTCGGTGTCGGGTCACGACGGTGCGGGGCTCGGTTGGGAGAAGTGACTATTTTCGAGGGGGATAGCTGTTTTCTTCAACTCATTCTCTCTGGAGATTCAATAAGGTAAGGTTTCCCCTAGCATTCCACACTTAGCAAATAAAATAAAAAAGATCCTACAGGGTTAGAAACACTTCATCTAACTATAGTCATGTTTGAACATTCAGAACATTAATAATACTCTGATATACTACACTAAATACTGAAGAAATACACAACCATCAGCTAGTATTTTATCAGTAGCGAGGGAAAAGAGGTCATTGATCTATTTAACATATCAGAGTAGAAGACATAAAGAACATGAAACATAAAAATACCATTAACTCAGAAGCATGAATGCCGACAACATCATTGCAAAGAATTCTCCCTTCTTCATTAATGTCTTTTCCAGCAAGCACTGGTGTGTGATACAATGGTGGCTCCAGGGGAGCATCTAACTATTCAAAAATAGAGTAATGGAGCATTGAGCTCTGCAACTAGAATGATAAATCACCTTTCTATTACTGTGGGCAACAAAATCATCAATTTTGCCGACCCTTAGAAATGGGCCTGTCTGGCTTTTTATACAATTCTCTTCTAACCCTAACCCTATTTTACATCATGTTACAATAAAATACAATATCTGGGGGCTGGTACTACCTACGCCACCCAACAAAAGACCTTGAGATGGAATAGGCCTATCTTGTCAGAAGAATGAGACAAGAATATACAGTGGAAGAATCAGCCTTGAGAAGAGGGCCAAGAAGGAGAAGGAAGAAAGTAGGTCCCCCAGGGATCGAGGCTACATGCCTCATAAATGGAAAATGTGGCGCCATCTCCAATGCACTAGGTGTACCTCTGAGTGGTGCCTTGAGAAGACCATCCTATCAGAAAACCAACTGTTGAGTTGACGCCCCCTTGATGTAGCCAACCACCTTCTGATAACTTTTATTAATCGCTCCTAAAAGTGACCGGTCAGACTCGGGGACCGGGACACGGATCACTTGAAAGAATACAAAATTTGGGATCTGAGACTCCGGGATCTGAGAACTTACATTCCCAAAAGAGTAAAGAATACCTAGTGTTGAGTTATCTCCAGCCTCCGGAGAAAGCTCAAGGTTGTTTATTATCATTGAAATCCTGGAGGAGGTAGGAGATGCCATCTTTTTCTACATCCTTCAGGCCGGCCCTTCGGTACTTAGCCACTTCAATTTGTTCCCCTAGGTCTGAAACATTCTCCTTAAACTCATCGGCCATTTTTGCTGCATCGTGACCACTAAGAACCATACGAGTTAATTTTTTCATTTGGGCACCATCTATTCCTGCCGGGGACTGATAACGGGACTGCATCATTTCATCAAAACTCCCCAAAACTGAATCCTCTGGCGTGTATGTATCTGTACTGAGGGGGTCAGCCCTAAAAATATTTGTTACAAAAGACTTGTATAAATTGAAAGAATATTTTACTACATTAACTTTCTCGTGTAGAGTCCCCACCAGTTGCTTGGTTACCTCCAATGTGAGGTCAAGTCTGGAGTGTTGGGTCCTCACAAAATCAAATGATTCATCCCCCAGAATTTCAGATTCAGAAATCATTTCCTCTCCCAAGCCAAGGAGTTCCTCAAGCTCTACCTTCCATGCTTGATAATTCTCGATATCACTCTCCCACAGGTCAATAAGAGTCTCCGCCTGGTGTATAACATGCCAAGCTGTATATAAGTTTGGGAGGGTGGATACCAGGAAATGTCAGGTGTTTCCTATTTGCACAGCGACCCACTCGTCGACTGCCTGGGCCTTCTTCTTCATAATTCGTAGGGAGTCTATGTTTCTATGTGGTAGATCTTCAGATGTGGAAGCCTCAAGAGGAGCGGCGTTGATAGGTTGAGCTAGCTTGGTAAGCAACCCCATAAGGTTTGCATTTTTTGCCTTTTCCGCTTTGAGCCTTTGGGCTTCCTTTTCATAACGGGCTTCTACTGCCCTAGCTGCCTCCTTTAGCAAATCCACCTCACCCTATTTTCCTCATTTTTTCCAGTGATACCTCTGCAACACTGTAATCTCTGGGCTCTGCGGTTGCTTCATCGGTGCCTGGGGGAGGTGTCATCACAATGGAAACTGTTTCTCCGCCCGGGCTGGTTCGAAGAGTATGAACCGTCCAGGCTTTCTTGGCCTTTGGTGGGGCCTGGACCTGAGCCATCATTTCGGTCAAGGAGAGAGGAGTTCCGGGAGTGGATGGAGCTTTCCTTTTTCTTCTCTCTACTAACCACTGAGGCGGCAGGGGTGGCTTATCTGCCAGAGTCTATTCTCTTGGTTCTTCCCTGGTGTCCTGTGGCTGCTCCTCAATGATGGGGGCCTTATCCATCCCCTTCCCTGTGTCTTCTTCATTAGCAACATCTATCTCCTCAGCCTTGTCCTGTATGTCTATTGCTTCGTCTGGACTTTTGTAGGCTTCCTCGGGGATTTCCTCTTCATGCTGCTCTTCTTGTTGCTCGGCCTCTACCACCGAGGCTTCTTCTTCTGTTGGCACATCATGTGGTAGTAGGGGAGGTACCAGGATGAGATTTAAAGTTTGGGCCGCGGTAATTACCTACCCAAACGTCACTCCCGGGAGTGGCACTTGGAACGTGGCAGCTAGGGTTACGATTATTCCCGAAGGTCTAGTTTCCCCAGAAGACGCCATTTCATTCTGCCCTTGTTGGTCCACCCTTGGATCTTGTGTCTTTGAAGCCTCTGAGGCTATCTCCAGCTCTAGCTCCCTTTCCTCTATCTATTTTTCCTGCTCCTGTGCAGGCTCTTGTTCCGCAGCCTCCTGTTCTGTTGCTGGGACTTCTGTCTTCATTTGCCTGGTGTCCCCCTACAGATTTTCAAAATCGTCAGTTGTAAAGACATCATCAAATTCTCCCTATGAGGGGGGACTGGCCGGGACTTTGGCAGGCTCTGTTTCCTTCTCCGGCTCTGGGGAACTGGAAGAGAGGATCTCTACTTGTGGGGCCTGGGACGTACCCAACCCTGGCTCTACCTTAGGCTTTTGGCTAAGCCTCTTCTTTCTTTGGGTAACCAAATGTGGTCCTGCATCCTTTATTGCTGCTGTTTCTATTGGATCTACCCCCATTGCCTTCACCATTAAGGCTGCCAGCAACGGGGAGGAAGAGGGATGAATTGGCATGGCCATTAGTACTGGAGTGGCCAGCCGTGTTATTAATTTCTCCCTCATCTGTTGGGAGGCTACCACTGACTACTTTATCTATTCTTTTATGGGGACTTCTTGCGTAGGAGGGGTCGTATCTATCTCTTTTCCTTTATCCACTCTCTGCAAAGAAGTCCCGGCCCTCGGAGTTAATTTTGGTGGTGGCTAGGCTGCCCGGCGGGTACTTCTGGGGCACACCTTCTTGAAGTAGGCATGACTTCGCTTGACCACCTCTTGGGTGAAGTCCTCAATTGTAGGCCCTTCCTGGGCATCCAAATTTACCAGTGGAAGGATCATTGTATCGATCCCCTTTGCCTTGTACTGGGGATCGATAGTGGGGGCGGCGTCTGAGAAGTCCTCCGGGAACCTCTGGAGCTTCAACTTTTGCATCATGCCTGCCGTCATCCTGACGTAGTGCTGGCTTTGGACCTCCATGTCATCTTGGAAATCTACCCTAAAATCCTCCATATGGTAGTGATGGGGCTCTGAAGCCTAGGGAAGTGTCGTTGCAATCTTGCCATGCAGATCAAATTTTTTTGGCGCCAAGTAAAACTCTTCCAAGTTGTAGCTTTTTAGTTTGTTTTTCGCCTCTTTCGCTGCGGCCAGGCTGCATGAGTAGTTCCCACAAATGATTGGGAATGGAATGTTGGGTATCTTCTTCAAAGAAAAGAGTGCATGCACCTCCATTATCTGCCTGCAGTATTCCAAGAGCACGATCTTGTCCCCACAGTGTTTGGGCAACAAGTAGGGTTTCCCGGAGAAGCCGATGACCCTAATGTAAGTGTGCTGTTGGAACTGGATGTAGTAATGTTTGTAACTCTGGACCAAATTCATCGCCTCTAAGGATAGGTGGTATCCTACATCCCGGGTGGGTGTGAGCAGGTGATAGTAAATGAACGCATCGTTTACCTGGCAAAAACTGGGGAAGCTGGCCTCCCATTGAACCTGCGGGAAATGGTCCCATGGTTCCTTTTGTCTCGGTCCAATCCTGAGCATGCTATCTATAAGTAGTCCATGGGCATGGGGCCTCTGCTACACCAGGGCCCAGAAAATATAGGAAGATATGTATATTTTCTTCTTCCTGGTCAGCTGAAGGAACTGGGAGTCGACATGGTTAGAAATTATGGCTACCCAGTCAAAGTATCCTCCCTTGGTGGAGATGCTGAGGAGGAAGTAATACATCTATTTAGCAAATTCTTGGGCAGAGGGCTGCCCAAAGACTCGGGCCAACGCTATCATTCCCATCTGAATGCTCTTTGAACTCAGACCTGGGAATTTCTATTTTCATCCTCTTAGGGTCCCTCTTTGGAACCTTGAGCCAATGGGTGTTCATGTATACCCGGGCGGCATCCTCCAACTGTGTGAATTGGGCCAAGGCATCTGACCTTGTAACCATAGAAGCCTTGGAAAATTGAGGGATCCCCAAACCTGCCTGGAATGTGTCTGGGTTGAGGGATACCAGAGGAGTAGGGTACCTGGTTGGTTCTACGGCTATGAGCATAACAACCTGAACAGAAGAGTTGTAATTGGTAGCCAGCATGAGGATAAGCTCCAAAGATTGTATAGAGCATAGGAAACAAGCCGCCTTAAGGATCTCGTAATCCCTGATATTGATAGCCAGCTGATCTCCAGCCTGTCGCTAGATGTACATGATTTTCACTAAGGCCTACATTTTTGGCCATGTCTCGATGCTAGTGTCGGTAATGAGTTTAACTTTGGAATCAATCTTTGAGCCCATGATAACACTGTCTCACACTAACTTCATGGTTAGGGGCATTTTCTCCAGGGCCTTTTCCATTTTGGATTTTACCTCCGCCCTGGTAACCGTCGCGGAGGGTAGCTCTAGACTTCTAGGTGGAGAGGATGCATATGCTTCAGACATATTTGGAAGCGTACTCTGGAAACCTGCAAGGAAAAGTGACCGTCAGAACGTATTAACAAATAAATACTCTGGGGTTCGAAGATCTTACCACCGTGATGCCTTCTTTTCCTGAAAAGTTAGTTTCATTCACAAAAATCCCAAAAAGTACACGTATTACATGAACTTAAGATTTGACTGAGTATCTGGGTCCGAGAATTTTATCACACTTGGTAAAGACACGGGATGGATGATGGTAGGGGACCCGGAGCCCAGAGAAGTAACCGTTGGTGAGGACATGTGAAAAGGAAAATCATCAAGCCCACGTGGGTGCCACGTGCATAGGTATTAAATGGGAGTTATGGTGATGATGACGGAGCCAACTGTCTGAACGCGCGAAAAGTGAAGGCCACTTGGATGGAATTAATTGCATGCATGGGACATAAATGAGGGTCTGGCTTATTTTATGGAGGAGAGAGAAAACCACCTATTTGAAACCGGTCGAGAGCCGAGTTTCAAACAGGTGGTTTTCTGCCCGAAACAGATTTACACGCAGAAAACCAGCAACATAGGCAACTCGACCACCTTGCCAAGCTAGCTAGAAGGATATACATAAAATATACATGAAGAGCCAAGAGATATATACATAGGGAATGGGAGGATATACAATAAATATACACACACTTACACATATATACACCGTGAAATGACATCCGTCAGAAACCAGGCAAGGCACAAAGTATACACATCTTTATACATAATCTACAAACCAGCCACTTCTGCACAGAGGGCGGACAACCCTCTGGTAGAGCTGACCCACCAACAGGTGGCAAAACTAGAAAAGAAAACAAACAGAATCGAAGGATGACAAATGAAAATAAGACAGAAGAAACACCAGACAAACGAGAAGAAAACGGGCCGAAACAAAGACGCCAACCTGAGAATGCCAAAAGGTGGAGGAAAGGAGGAAGTTACCACAGGAGCTCTGCAAAAGCTACAACTGCCAATTAATCACAACCTGACACTACGAAGCACTCACAATCGCCTGAGAAGGATGGATGTGTTAAGCACTGATTATAGTTAATTCTCTACAAATTGCTCTGTAGTCGCTCTGAGTGCTTGAGTATTTTAATCGTGGTAAATGTGAAAGTGACAGATAACATCAATTTATACCCATTGTAAAAAGGAAATCCTCCTCCTTCCGGAAATCTCCAGATAAGAAAACCTCCGGACCCCGGGCCCAGGGATTCCCTGTGATTATCACCTTTCGGACATCGTGGCGAAGAATCCCGGAGTCTGGAGTCCGGTTCCTGACAAAGAACGACCTCTGGGACCGGAGTCTCAGAGATGAGAAACCAACCAAACAAAACACAACAATGGGGAAGAAAAGCCCAGAGAAAGAAAATAGAAGGAGAGAAGGCAAGAGCCACAAGAAAAAACAACAAAACAATAAAAGAAGGAAAAAAAGGGTGGGACCCAACATTTTGCACACAAAATGTAGGGACAGGGATGCAGGGCATAACAGTTCTCTTCGATGGCTCCTATGTAATCTTCCTTCTCTTCTACCCAAATAAAATGTGATGAATGAGATATATTCATGTCAATTTGTATGTGACAATATTTATATATTGGTGTGGCATCTTTAATGTCTGTACTCTTTTGAATTTGATTTTTGAATGTCCATTTTATTTGTAGAGTTAGTTTGATTTCATCATTTACTTCTGATTTGATTTTCCTTCAATGGAAAATGGTGGCCTTAAAATATTTATGTGGTGGATGTAGGTGGTGGGATGGTTCAAAGTGACCAATAGTTGTGAGCTTGAGCTAGAAAGATGGGACGACGAGGTGCAATTAAGTGTTAATGTGGTCCTAATAGGTACAAGTTGTCTTAGTATTTGAATTGAATCACTAGTTGCCATCCACTTTTGGGTTGATGGACTTCCATGTGGCAATATATGGATTAAATTTTGGATTTTGATTGGGGTGGTGTGCCTCAAATGAATTTAATGTTTTGGTTTCTCTTGTTTCATGTGGACATTGAAATTTGAAAAATATGGTCCAGTGATGGGCACAACAGAACCTGTCAGTGATATGGACATGTGGTGATTGTCTTGGTCCCACTTGACTGATCAACAACAAATGAACTCAATGTTACACAGACATGTATATGTATATATGTGTATATATATATGTATATATGTATATATATAAATATACATATACATATACATATACATATACATATACATATACATATACATATATATATACATATACATACATATATATATATATATACATATACATACATATATATACACATACATATATATATATACACCTACATACATACATACATACACACACACACACAC
>MU223111.1:1254671-1294690 GCA_018584345.1 Thuja plicata | reverse complement strand
TATATATGCACAAATTTTGTTTGATTATCAATTCATTTTTTATGTTTGACTATTCAATAATAAATTAACATGTACTGGGTGATCAAGTGAACACCTATGGACCCCTAACCACCCCGACAATATAGCATGTATTGGACCCCATGCACATTTTGGCTCCTCTCCTCTACTTACAATCCTCATATATTTTAAATTTTTTATTAATTAATTAATTATTATTATTATTTTGGTAAAGGGTAGTAACCGATTATTTTTATTAATCAAGATTATTTTTGTTCTAACTTGGAATTTACAGTGATCACAAAGCTAACAACATGCCTAGTTTAACTATTAATAATAATAATAGAATAAATATCTTAAAAGAATCACCTAAAATTGTGTGGGATGGACATTACATTATATCCTCACCACCTATCTATATATATTCATCAAATGGAAATATCAAAGGAACCAACATTCCTAGTCTAAGAAAAAAAACATTGATTTTAATTGTATGCAATTTTTTGTTTTAAGGTAATTGCCACACTATGGGCTTGAAAAATCAAGCACCACCATTGTATGATTCTACTAAGAAGTGGGTCCATTAAAGTAGGCTACATTATCTATTCTAAAATCAAGTGGTTCTATTACACAAAGAAAAATTTTCTAGTAGAGGAAGGTCTTACTCAATTATTTTCTCTAATTTCTTAAAGTTGTTTGTTGTAATTGTTAAAATGTTTTAGAAACTTTGAATGACATTAGTAATCTTAAGAATTCATTTGTTTCTTCAAATGAATTAGTTTCTAAATGAATGATATATGTCTATTTATTTATGAACTAATAATAAAAATTTTTGTATTATCAAGGAGAAACTCAACTCAATAATATCAATGAGCAGATAGGCTCTGCAACTTGCTGCCATGATTGTGGTTGACGTATGCTACAATTTTGGGTGATTTATGCATGTCTCTTTTTTGGTGTATCATGTCCTATTGATGAATGTCTTGGTGTTATTGTTTTCCTTGCATGCTTTTTCTTTTTCTATGTGATGTTGGTTTGTTGGTTTTGTGCCCTCATTTTTGTATCTGAGATTGGGGATTTAACCTGTCCCTTACCTGGTTTACGCGTGTGATGGGATAGCCGAACAATAATGGTGAGATCCCTCGGAATGTTGTTGAGGTCATTATGGGTGACGCAGATGATAATATTAATGAAGGGAGTAATGAACCCATAGAAGGTGATAATATCGATAAGCAATGTGAAAAGTTATCATATAAACAAGTGGTGGCAGATACTTCCTCGACATTCTCAGCTAGTGTAGAATTCAATGGAGTATTCAACAGGAAGGTTGTGGATGCAGGACATAGTGACTTGGGACGGGCTGAAACCAATGGAGGTGGATGAGCCGATGGAGGAAATGCCAAACCTAGTGGTGACGGAGGAGACAATGGTAGGCTTCCTTCTCTGGGTTTGAAGACCCTCTCTCTTTCACCTATTGAAGACATGGTAATTTCTATAAAATCTGAACAGAATAGGCTTAAGAGTATTGCAATTTTATTTGTGTGCTTAGATAAAGATGCAATGCCTTCTCACAAATTTTTTGATGATTGGTTGGCTTCAGTATGGGGAAAAAAACTTGCAATATATGTTACCTATTGCAGAATGATCCAAAAAGGTTTATTTGTTGTTTTTTTAAGAATCACAATATGTAGGAAAGAGTTTTAGGAAAGGAGTTCTAGAATGTTGGTCGTTCCATATTTAGGGTTTATCCATGGTCATTGAAAGGTAACTTTGAGAAAGTTGTTGCAAGGTCGACACCTAACTGGGTAGAAATAAAAAACATCCATGTAGAATTCTGGCCCTTTATTGCTCTGATTTTGAAACCCTTGGGCTCAGTTCTACAAATTGAGTAGTCACACATGACCCTTCCCCATTTGAATGCTAGAGTTTTGGTTTCCCTAACACCAGAAATTGACTTTCCAGACTGTATCTCTCTGGAATTCGAAGGAGAAATGTTTTACTGGAAAATATCCATGCTAGGAAACTTAAGTTCTTGCTTCCACTATAGATGCAATGAGCATACACAGAAAGGCTATCCGGCCCTAAAACATATATAGAAAGAAAAATTCAATATTGTGAACAATTTTGATAAAAATGGGAGTAATAAAATGGGTGACAAGAACCCTGTGGATGGAAACATAATTAATAAGAGTAAAAAAATCTAACATTAGAAATAAGGAGTCGAAGATAGATAAAACCATTTCCTCAGAAAGAGAACAAGCTTCTGCAGAAGGTAATAAAAATCATATCGGTTTTGTGGATAATAATATGTTTGTCACACTGTCGAATCCACTATTTGATGAAGAATTTGATGTCGTGCATGCTCGAAATCCTATGGAGGACAAGAGCTCTCCTCTCCTAGATGCCCACCCATCAATTATAGTGTCCGCAGATACCCCTAGAAATAATACAACCCCCACCAAGTTGAATGCCCAACAATTGGCCTTTGTTTCTATAAATGAAAAGGCTGATAAAATCATGCAAAGTATTATGGACCAGCAGTTCCTCTGTGTGGAATCAACTGTCCCTCCCGAGTCAATGCAATTTGTGGCCTTCAATAAAGAGGACCAGTTCACTGAGGTTGTTAGGAAGAAAAGGAAAATAGGGGACAAAATATCTTTGTCCAATAGGAGCTAAGGTAAGAAGAACCTCCTAGATTGTTTTAATAGATTGTGCAAAAGCACAAAACCTCCACCTAATAACCAAATATGATGCACATCCATAGTTGGAATGTTTGAGGGCTAGAGATGCCTGATAGGAAATATACAGTTAGGAATTGGTGTAATTAGTTGGCCCTTAAAGATATTATTTATTTACAAGAGATCAAAGTAGTAGGATTTCAAGCCCACACCATTTTGAAATTTCTGTGTGATAAATCAATTGGGTTTCATTCAAACCATGAAAGAGGTAAAGGGGGAATTTCTATCCTCATTAACCCTAAATGGGAGGAAAAAATTGAATGTCATGGATGTTCACCTTGCCAAAGGATTATTTGGGTTACTTTTAAATGGGGTTCAGAGGTGTTCGAGATATGTAATGTTTATGCAGCTAATTGTTATAGAGAGTAGAACTCTAGAAATGGTGCTCGATGCATCTTCCCAAACACCTATGGCTTTTTGTAGGGTACTTTAACATGGTATAGCATAGGATAGATAAAATGGGGGGTTTTCCCATGTATGAAAAGGAAATGAGTTTTTCTTTTGGCAGAAGTTCAAAGGGAAATTTAATCTTCTTGATCTAATGGAGCATATGCATAAGCAATTTTCAGATATCTGGTTTACATGGTGAAATAAAAAAAAGGTAAGCGGAGAGTATATTTTAGACTTGATAAAGTTTATGGGGATGTATCTTCATTCTCTTTCATACTAGAAGGTAATCATGCTCCAGTTGTGGTGTGCCCGACATCTATGTCAGACCACTCACCTATTCAATCATGTATTAGATTTGAAAAAAATACAGATTCTGGATTTGCAAAGAATAGGAGCAATTCCTTTAAAATCAATGTTATATTACTAGATGACCCTGAAAATATAGATGCCCTTGAAATGGTCACAAACCTAACAAATATTTGTAATCCCCTAGTTGATACCATTACATTATGGGAAAGGATGGTGGATTCTTGGAAGAGTATTTTTCAAGTTATTGGTAAGAAGCTTGCTATGGACAGGAACAAAGATGAATCCTTTTGGAAAAATAGGTTGAATAACATTGAGAGAGAGATTCAAAATATAGGCAATGACCCTAGTATGGAAGCCCAATTAGCCAACACTAAACATAACTTGAGACTTATTTAGAGATACAAGACACAAGGGCAGAAAATCAGAGCCAAAATGAATTGGATCAATGAGGGAGATAAAGGTTATAAGTACTTCTTCAACATCATCAGAGCCAAACAAAGGATGGAAATGATTAATGAGATCCAAGTGGAAGCAGGTCTCAGTAATGATATAGAAAACATCAAGAGTGCCTTTCACCAGTTCTACAGTGAATTTTTCACCTCAGAGGTATCCATGGACAGTCAAGAAGCTCTAAGTCAGTGCCTAAAAATTATCCCCAAAAAACTCACAGAGAATGATATTTCTTTGCTCAAAAAGGATCTCTCCCTTGATGAAATATGTGCAACCATTGATTCCTTTGCCAATGGGAAAGAACTAGGGATGGATGGGCTCCCTGCCGAATTTTACAAGAGGAACAAAGATTGGGTGGGGCCTGAACTTCTGAAATTCTATGAAGATGCTTTCAAAAAAGGATCTCTAGGAGAGTTCATTAACAAAGGAGTTATCAAATTAACACCCAAAATAGGTGACATAACTCTAGTAAATAATTGGAGACCTATTAATTTGTTGAATCTCTCCTACAAAGTTTTGGCTAAAGTCCTAGCTAGGAGAATTGCTCACTTACTAGGCAACTTCATATCATATACATAGATTGGTTTTATTCAAGGGAGATACATATTGGAAAACCTTTTTACTAGTTGGGAGGAAATGCATTGGGCTAGAAAAGAGGAACAAGATGTTGCTATGGTGTTGCTAGACTTTGTGAAAAAGCCTATGAAAGAGTAGAGTGGGATTTTGTACTTGGAATGCTAAAAGCCTTCGGGTTCCCAGATTTCTATTGTAAATGGATAGGAATCCTTTTCAAGGATGCATCCACAGTCATTGATGTTAATGGGGCCCTTTTTGACCTTATAAGGCTCCAGAGATCTATTAGACAAGGGTGCCCAATATCCCCCTCTCTATTTGTTATTGCGGTAGATGCTATGTACTATATCCTAAGGTCACAGAGTATGGGTTCTCCTATAAAAGGATTTTATCTCCCCAATAAGGAAGAACTTATTAATGTTCAATTTACAGATGATACAATAGTATTTCTGGGATTATTAGAAAGAAAATTTGACAATGTTGTTGATAGAATTAATTTTTTTGCAAAGCCTCGGGCTCTAAAGTTTCTCCTCATAAATCCACTATTTTAGGCTGGTCAAGTGATCCCCCTTTTTGGTTAGATGATAAAGGATGGAAATGGGTAGGGCCCAATAAAGTTGTTAGATATCTTGGTATACCCTTCTCTATGGAGCCCAACTTTGGTAATACGGGGGATTGGGTATATGAAAAAATTAATAAAAATCACATCAAATGGAAGACCCAATCACTTTCCATTGCTGGTAGGGTTCAAATTGTACACAAATTTCTTTCTTCTCATCACATCTATTATGCCTTGACATGGATGTTTTCCAATTCCCAAGCTAATATGTTAGAGAGGATCCTTAGAGATCTCTTATGGTCTGATGGGAAAGTTAATTGGGAGAGACACTGTGTGAAATGGGAATGGTGCTGTTAGGAAAGAAGACATGGAGGACTGGGACTGAAAGAAATTATAGTCCATGGAATTGCTTTGGCAACTAAATGGATCCTTAAATCCCTCTGAGGCAATGAACCCTGGAAAGTTCCCATTGGAAATAATATTAAAAGGTCTACTATTAGAAAAGGAAAACAGTGGAAGAATGTTCCAATCTGTAATATAGTTATGGGAGAATGTAGAATGAAATTGTCTGGCTAAAAAATATTCCAATCTTTCTGGAAAGTCTAGACTCAGGTGAGATAGTTCATTACATATAGGGGAGCTATGGGTGGTCCTCCTTACTTTGCTGTTGTGGACATATCTATTTGGTGGGGGCTATGTTATAATGGTAAACCTTTGGCTCTTACCCAAAGTTGTTTTGCTAAACTTTGGAATTTGAAAGGGATCTCTGTAGTACAAGATATCTTGGTGGATGGGCACCTAGGGTCATGTGATTTCATTAGTTCCAAATTTAATATTTCTGCTACTCAGAAGAAAACATATACACTCATCAAGAAGGCAGTAAATGGCACAATAAAAGGTGACACAATTAATTCTGCACATATCTTAATAAGTGTAAATGGATTAATGGAAATCTCATATCTGCTACCTCTACTAAACAAATGTATCACATTATAAAGAAATAATCCTCCATTATCACACGTGTGTCTCAATGTTGGGGGCAGGTTAATCCCTTTTCTAATTGACAATTTTTCTTTGCTTATTTATGGAAAGGTAATGTTGAGCCTAAGAAACTATGTTTTAGGTGGCTACTCCTGATAAAAAAGCTTGCTGTGGGTCATGTTTTGTTTTCCATATGTATTTCTCTTGTCACTTGTAGTCTGTGTAACTGCTGAAACTTTTTAGCAACTATTTTTTGAATGTATTTATGCACGCAAGGTTTGGCCAATTTTTTTGGGTTCTCCTTGTCTTTGGAATTGTAAACCTAACATTTCATGGAGTGAAATTCTTGTTGGATATGCCAAAATGTTTGATTCTAAACTTAATAGTTTGTGGTTTGAACTAACAACTGAGGTTCTTTGGACTCTTTGGAAGGACAGGAAAAGAGAGGTTTTTAAGATGGAGAAAAGGATACCTACTGAGTTTAATCTTAAACTCACCCATTTTCATATTATGTCATAGGTATCTATGGTTCTTAATATCACAAAGAGCAAGTTCATGATGCTGATATAGGAGGGTAGTCTGATGATATACAAGGATGAGGTACAATCTTCCTAGTATGTTGTTGGTTACCAAAGTTTCCTTGCTCCTACCAAAGTGGAGGACTTAAAATACCTTCTGAACAAATGCCAACTAGTTCCTAGTGAACAAGTGGAAGCTAGTACCACTCAAAATGTGTAGGGAGATACCACAGGATGGGAACCAGAAGCTCCACAGGTTCAATTTATTTCATAGGCTGAAAACTCATGGGTCTCAAGAGACACTTCCAACCAGAATGATGGTTGGGAATAGTCATCAGTTATGCATCCATATGTCCTCTTTTTTTTTGTAACCTTATAGCTATAAGAATCTTATATTCAAGAATACATACAAGGAATTGTGTAGGCTTTAAAAACTTCTGACATCACTCCCCCAGTTTTGTAACTGTATATGTTATGGGGGTTGTGAGTAACTATTTTACAGAATCTGGACTTACTCCATAATTGTATTTGATAAACTATCTTAATAGAAAAAAAAAACAAAAAAAATTGTGGAGATAAAATTTTCAATGAAGTATAAAAAAGGAAAGAACAAAATGTTTCTAATTGTGTGACATATTTTTCAATATATAAATGCTCCATTATTTTAGCCCCTATTTTACTATTTATTCTCAATCTATAAAGTATAGTAGCTCTAATGTATATGAAAAGATTCTCAATTGTCATTTATGTGTAATTTAAAATTTGCAAGGAATATTTGTGTTGCTAAAATCTAAGTAGAAAAAACAAATTAGTAGCCATAGGGAACCATGACCTAAGATAACATAAAATTTTATCTATGAACAAAGAAGTCTCTACTTTTTAATTTTTAGATTTTTAACATCTATTTAAGAAGTTTCTTTTTGTCCATATATATCTATAATTTTAAATTCTCACAAATAAATGTTAAGATGATTGTTTGAAGAAATGTTTCATTTTAATCTATTTTTTCATGGACTTTCATTTTTATAGATCTATATAGAATTACCATATTTATAAATATGTTAATATTAAAGTTTTAAGTTTGTTTATTGATATAAAATACATAAAAAAACATTATTGTAAAATGATCATAAAAATTCTCAACAATACTTTATGAAATTTATGGGTAGCTCATCTCCATGAGAGCACAACCTTGACCAACTAAATCCTAGCATATTTTACATTGTAAAGATAATTTAAGCTAGAAAAATGACAATTCAACTACTATTTATTTGTAGTGAGACCAATTTATGCAATTATTTCTTCATTATAAATGGCTAGTCATTTATTGTAAAAACAAATTTCTAAATATTGTAATCTAGATATAAACCAACTTAGATTAAGCAATAATTACCTAGGGGAATGATAAAGCAAATAGTTTGTCTTATATTTTTATTGTTATCTATTACTTTTAAAGTTAAGCACTAGTCACCAAATTATGTTTGCATCTAAACATGGATGAATAATATTTATTCTCTTAATTCACCAAAAATAAAAATAAAAACTAATTATATGGTGAAATATATGTTGAACACCACTAAATGTTGAGAGGAGGGGGAGGGGGGTGAATCAACATGCACTAGAAAAATTTGATTAGCTATAGTTACTTTATTAATCTTAATTGTAGAAGAAAACAATTAAAACAACAATAACTGCAACACACTACACCATAATTTTTACATTGAAAAATATTAGAATATTTAATATTTACTTGGCTTAGGTTTCTTTATTTGTATTTAATTTGGGATATTCCTTTGGAATGCCTATATGTAATTTGTCCTCTTGTACATGTGTGATGAAACACCATTTCTTTTATTTTCCTTTATTAAGGTATACTATTTTATCCTCTTATGAGGATGGTGCATATTACACACACATTATTTAAGAGATGACACACTCTCTCTCTCTCTCTCTCTCTCTCTCTCTCTCTCTCTCTCTCTCTCTCTCTCTCCTTTTCNCACTCTCTCTCTCTCTCTCTCTCTCTCTCTCTCTCTCTCTCTCTCTCTCTCTCTCTCTCCTTTGCCTTCATTCATAATACATAATGAATTTTTCTTTACTTTTATTTGGGTGATTGATCTCAAGTTGCTCTCTACTTGCGTAACATTACTTCAATCAACATACTTGGATTTCTTTTTCATTTTACTGCTCTTGTATTTCTTTCATGATATCAGAATATGTTACTAATCCTTGTTTAAGTTGAAGTTGATGAAGGTTTCTATTGTTCTTTTTTCAAGCTCGCCCTTCTTGGAGGCACTCTTTGAGAGAAGGAGTAGAAGTTTATTCTCTAACTTGTTTTGTGCAATTTTTGGCTTAAGTTTGAATTTTAAATGTTAGTCTAAGTAAAATTATTTTCTTTAGTTTTCGGAAGACTTGTTGTGAAAACTATTTTGCTAACCTCTTTTCTTGCATTGTTTGATTTCTTTGTTTTGGAAGGCACCTGTCAAAACTGATTCATATTTTATTGGTAGATTAAAAAAAAAATCTAACCTCTTTCATTTCAGTTCAATATATGCATCTCTATTATTTTGATTAACATTTTTTTAACTAAACGTTTAGTGTAGGTTGTTTAATATCTCATATCTTTATATTTATTTGTCAATATTTAATTGTAATATATCAATTTATAATTCCTTTCAAATAAGTTGATGCAAGATTAATAATAAATGATTTTAGCTCTCTAGTTAGTTGTTATTTGCATAAATTTAAAACTCTAAACTCTGTGAATCTATATATGCACTGTCGTTCTCGGAAGAGCTACATGTTTCTATGTTTCTCTATTTTCCATACTTATAATTTCATCATTTTCTAATTTGTATCTTTTAGTAGTAATTATTTAATTTGTATTGTTGTACTTTATCATTGTAATGTATCTACATGGTCTCAGGTGTCAGTCAAATTTCATGTCTTCTCGGTGCTTTCTCTTTTGTCTAAGTGTCTATCTCTTGGCTAGCACTTCTTTTTTCTTTGCACCTTACCCCTATTTCTAGCATTGTTATTATGCCAATTTGTTTGTTTTGTAACGATAACTTCAACGAGCATTTATCTTTTATGTTTCTTCCTTTCGATGTTTTTTTGTTTCCTTCTCTTTTTAGTGTCGTCCATTTCATTATTTCATTGTTATTCTCAAGGCGCTGGCTAAGCTCCAGACATAATGCACCAAAGACCAAAAAAAAAGTCAAACATTTTTTTCCTCGAATTCGCAAAAACAAACTGAATTTTTCACAATTTTTTTATGGTTTTTGACCACAAAATATGTAGATCATGAAGAAGAGATGCTGAAAATTTTGAGAAAATCCGTTGTGTTTTCAGATTTTTGAAATTTAGTCAATGGTTCATTTTGTAGGGAGCTTAGCCGCATCCTATTCTCAACGCCCCTTCGTTGCTAGAAGTTATTTCTCTGTCTTTTTTCTTCTGCATGTTTGAATACAAATCTTTGTTGCATTTTTTTTTTCAAACGACTTTTGGTTCATTCATTAATTCTCTTATTTTTTTTAATAACATTTTCCTAATTTATTTTATTCTTGTTATTTTAACAAACTTTTCTATATATTTAATCTTATTGATAGTTGTTACGTGATAACTTTTTCTATGTCTTTTAATTTTCTTTTCTAATTTAAGTCTTTACCCTTTAAGTTTAAACTAAGAGTTTTTACATTTCAAAAGAAAGTTGTTTTAAATTTGTATGAAGTTTCATTTTAAAGTTTTATTATGGTTAATATAATATATTAAGTGGCAATGCCACCTTATTTTTATTTATTTTAAAGTTTTATTATTAATTATGAATTTTATATATTAAAGGTTTTAAAATTTTAATTTGTAAGTTTTTCTAAAATCATTTTTTTTTCTAGAAATTAAACTTTTAATTATTTTTTTGAGTTTTATAATATAAAAAATATTCATTCAATTTTTTTAATCAAATTGAAATTATTATTCAAAATTTTTAAATAATGAAGTGTCTTATTCTATTTCTATAAAAAAAATCAATTTCATTCTCATTCAAGTAAAGAAGATTAATTTCACTATGAAGAGGATACATTTTTTCTAGCTAACCTATTGTTCAACCTTTTACAATAATGATGTCAATTTTAAGAAGCAAAATATATGTGTCATGTGATTGATCCAACGCAAATAAATTTATTGCTGATACTAAATTATATTTTGTTCAAGTATTATGAGTTATCTCACTATAATTGCCTTGATGAGTATTATTTTTTATTGATGTTTAGCCTATATTTCTATTAATTTATTTGGTATTATACCACTCGTGCACATAGATGCATGTTTCAGTAAGATGTGTACGAAGCCCTTTCTACAAGGTTAACCATGGATGACACTTTAGTTGTACCCCATTCATTGTAACCTTTTTGGGACCCGTGGAAAATACCTCCATAAAAGGTTTTGGTATGCACTTACTTTAATTAATGTTCATCAGCTTGACCTATTTTCCTCATAGTAAGGATGAAGTTCTTCAAATTTGTTTGATTTCTTATATCTTTTAAATGCAATTTGTTTTTAACACTCATAATTTTTAGAACTAATTATGATAAGGCTGATGAACTATAACTAATTGAATGTTTGAAGATGATAAGTTAGTGATCACCGAGCTACAAAAGTGAATGCAAGATATTAAATCAGTTAATATATTGTATTATCATTAATGTCAATTTGATATGGTTGGATTGTTCAAAAAAATATTATCATTAACCTTAACGATCTGAAAAGACAGTTTATGTTGTCGGTAATATATACATCGAGTGACAGTTCACAATGTATACCAAGCAGAGAAGTTTACAGTGAACACTGAGCAGAGCAGTTCATAGTGTAAACCGAGCAAGTGATTACTGAGCATAACTGAAGTCATTGACCGAGCACAAATGAAGTCTTTGACCAAAATCAACTGGAGTTAGAAAATGACAAAACTACTTAGCTGGTAGAGCTATATTTAGAGTTAATTGATTGTTTTATTTTCATCGATCAGATAAGCTAAAGATAAGGAGATTTAAAGATAGTTTTATTCACAGTTAACAATGAGAGATTTGTTAAAGGGTTTCGGGGTTCCCTTCAAAACCTGCTTTTACCGTAATCAAAAACAATGAGAGATTTGTGGAATAAAACTAAAGTAGAGCTTTACGGAATAAATCAAAGCATGACGAGATATGTGGATCAAGAAGTGATCTACGATGAAAATAAGAATATTGAATGGTGAAATAATGTCTATATAAAGAGACAAGGAATTCATTATGAAGAGAGGAATGCTGAATATAATTCTGATGAAGATAGAAGTCTTCATGCAGATCTGATCATACAGGCTGAATAACAGAGCCAAAGAATTTTGCAGACACCGAGCAATAGAGGACAAAGCATTCACCAAGTAGAAAGAAAAAATATGGGAGCAAAGGAACTGAAGTGAAAATTAATCAAAGAGGTATTATTGGACTAATAATATATTTGAAAATCTGCAAGTTAAAGTTGAATTATTGAACAGATCATTTACTATTTCAGTTTAACCATTGATTCAAAAAATATCTTAACTGAGAGGGATTTAACAATCCTTATTGTATTGAGATACTCAAGAGTATTAAAAAGTTTTCTTGTTGACAGCATAGGGAATGCTAGGTCAAAAGACAAACTGTTAGTTTTGAATCATCTAACAAGGTCACACTTAACAGTGTGTTTGTAACCTTTAACAGGGTGGGCTCTTCACCAAGCTCACTTCAGAAGAGTGAAATTTTTGTGTTACCGGTCCCAGGCAGTTTTTCCCTTAGCAGGGTTTCTACGTTAAAAATCTATGTCAAATATGTATATGGTTCATTTCTTTGATGTTTTCTTTAGACATTACTAAAACTAGATTGATCGGTAAACACTAATTTTATTTGCTGCTATTCGGTAAAGTCTAAGAAAAGATAAACAATATATCTTACCGAGAAGTATACATTTGTTAGAATTACATAAGGCATACATATTGATAGACTGAAATATAACTAGAGGATGTTATATTTGTGATATAAGTTTTGGTTAGATTATTGGAATTGTTTTTAAGGCCACTGATTCACCCCCCCTCTTAGTTATTCTAAAAATTGGTATCAGAGCTTTGGTGCTTGAAGAAAATTTTAGAGGGACTTAAGCTAAAGATCACAAGATGAGTAAAAGGAATGTGCCTAAGTTGAAAAAAGACAACTTTGCATCATGGAAAATCAGGATAAGACTTCATCTATCAGGTATTGGAAATGATGTCACACAATACTTGGATACTGAATATGCTACACCTATTCGACCTCTTACTATTGATCAATTGAAAGAGAAACATGAACACAATTCTATGATGATAGAACTTGCTTCTTCACTATCTGATGCTAAATTTGAAGATGTCAAATCATGCACCACTGCAAAGAAAATGTGGGACAAACTCAAGCTAGTACATGGAGGAGACACCAATGTGCTGAGAGCTAAAGATAAAAGCCTAAGAGGAAAGTTTGATGACCTAAAAATGAAAGAAGGAGAGAACATCACTCAGTACAATAGCAGAATCAAAGAAGTTGTTAATGCTATCTATGGAGTAGGAGGAGTACTTGAGGAAGAAATAGTGGTAAGTAAAATTATGAGAACCTTACTGCTTGTTTATGCTATTAGAGTATCTGTAATTTAAGAAATGAGAGAAGTAGCAAATAACAATGTTACTCTTGATTGTTTGATTGGTAGACTTATTTAATTTCAGATGAACTACTATGAAAACAATGTCTTACCAACTATTGAGTCTGCATTCAAATCTTCTCAGAAAATAAGAAAATCTAGTAACAAACACACTATGAGAAATGATAGTGAAAGTGATAGTGATGAACAAGAACTTGATAAAATTGAAGCACTGATGGCTAGAAGATTGAAAAGAGGTAAAGGAAGATACAAAGGTAAATTACCATTGGTCTTTTTTAATTGCAAATAAATTGGATATTTTGCTGCTAGATGCCCTAACAAGAGAAAGGATGAAAGAAACATTGATAGATCTTATGAAAAGGAGTTTGACAAAAGTGATGACCGAGACTACAGAAGCAACCGACACTCTGACAGAAGAGATAACTAAGAATACAAGGACAAAGCAAAGAAGGCTTGTTACCTGGTTGAGAACAAAGATTAAAATACTGACACTAAGTCTGATGAAGATGTTGAGGTAGTTTTTGTTGCTATGAAGGATGATTCATGTGAAGAAGAAAGGTATGTTGAAACTGCACTCATATCTAAAGTTAGCAAAAATGATGTCTAGATTATTAACAGTGGCTGTACTCACCACATGACTGGAGATAAAGAAAAGTTTGAAACTTTTGAATATTATAATGGTGGATCAGTTAGAATGGGTAATGACTCACCTTGCCCAGTTGAAGCAAAAGGAACCATCATGTTGAATAATCTGATCAGATATGAATATATATATTGGGTGAAAGGACTTAACTATAATCTATTGACTGTTTCACAGCTGGATAACATAGGACGCCGAGTTGCATTTGAGAACAAAAAGGAAAAGATCTATAATGGAATAGGAAAGTTGATCGATATTGGTGAACAAACAAAAGGTTATCTTTTCTATCTTGATAATATTGAGACCACTTGTTTATTGGCTATAAATGAAGACATTTGGTTGTGGCATAAAAGGTTATGTCATGTGAATTTTGATAACATGGTTAAGATAAGTAAGAAAAGAAAAGTAAGAGGCTTACTGAGTATGTCAAAGCCCAATCATGTTATAAGTAAGAATTTTCAAAAAGGAAAAATGACAGTCTAGTTTCAAGAGAAAAACCTAGACATATAATGCTATGCTAGAGTTAGTCCATACTGACTTAAGTGGACCAATGAGTAAAAAGAGCTATTATGGTGATAGATACTTCACTCTATTTGTTGATGACTATTCTAGGATGATGATTGTCATGTTCTTGAAAGAGAAATCCGAAGCATTTAAGATGTTCAAATCGTATAAAGCTAAAGTTGAAAAGCAAAGTGGAAAGAAACTAAAATGTGTAAGATCAAATAGAGGAGGAGAATTTATTTCTAACGAATTCACTAAATTTTGTAATGAGCATGGAATTACAAGACATGTTTCTACACCAAGAACACCACAGCAAAATGGGATTGCTGAAAAAAGGAATAGATCAATTTTTGATTGTGCCAAAACACAAATGATTGAAAAAGGCATCACACAAGCATTCTAGAGAGAAGCTATAAGTACTACTGTCTATACTGTGAACTGAGTTTAATTAAAGTAAGATGCCAATAAGACACCTTATGAGCTATGGTATGGATACACACCAAATGTGATTTACTTTAGAATTTTTGGAAGTAAATGTTATATATTGAAAGATGATAGAAATGGGAAGCTTGACTCTAAAAGTGCTGAACAAATATTTCTAGGATATTCTACCAAAATCAAATCTTATAAATATCTTAACAAATCTTCTAACAAAATCATTGAAAGTGAAAATGTTAAAGTGGATGAATTTGCTGAGAAAAATAATGAGGAAAGCATAAAGGAACTAGAAGATTACAATAGATTTGTCTACATTGAAGAACCTAACACTTTTCCCAAGAAACAGTGTAACGCTACTGAGCAACAAAACAATGCAATTGAGAAATAGGTTGCACACACTGAGAATCAGGAAAATGCTCACAATGCTAAACCAAGTGATGAAGATCAAAATGAAGGTCAAAATGATGATCAAAATGATGAACAGATATCTGAAACTATACTTGCTAAATAATTTAGAAGACACCTTTCACAAGACCAAATCATTGGAGACAAAAGAGAAAGAATGAGAACAAGAAGTAAGTCACTTAACACTGGATGTTTGATTTGTGATTTTGAGCCTACATATGTTAAAATTGCACTTGAGAATCAAGAATGGGTTAGTGCAATGAATGAAGAGATTGAACAGATTGAGAAGAATAAAACATGGACATTAGTACCTAGATCGAGTGGCAAAAATTTCATTGGTACCAAATGGATTTTCAGAAACAAACTGAATGAGAATGGAGAAGTCACAAGGAACAAAGCAAGACTGGTATGCAAAGGGTATGCACAAGAAGCAGGTATTGAATATGGAGAAACATTTGCACCCATTTCTAGACTAGAAGGAGTAATAATTCTACTTGCTTATGCTTATTTTAAAGGATTCAAAGTATACCAAATGGATGTTAAATCTTTATTTCTGAATGGAATACTAGAAGAGGAGATATACATTGAACAACCTGAAGGGTTTGTTGATCCTAACAAGAGAAACATGGTTTGTAGAATACATAAAGCCTTGTATGGATTGAAACAAGCACCAAGAGCATGGTATGAAAGACTTCACTCTTATCTCATTAGTATTAGATTTGTTAGAACAAGTGATAACAAAAATTTGTATTTGAAAGGAGATATTGGTGATAAGTTTCTGATTGCTGAGATATTTGTTGATGATATCATATTTGGAGGTAATGATATGTTATGCAAGTCATTTACTAATGAAATGAGAAAATAATTTGAGATGTCAATGTTTAGAGAGATCAAATTGTTTCTTTGTCTACAGATTCTACAACAGGATGAAGGCATCTACATCACACAATCTAAATACATCAAAGAAGTTTTGAAGATATTCAAGATGGATGACTCCAAACCAGTTGGATCACCTATGGAAACCGGATGCAAATTGACAAAGGAAGACAAGACAACCGAGGTAAATCAGACCCTATACAGATCTATGATTGGAAAACTAATGTATGTTGTACACACTAGACCAGATATAGCACATGCAAATGGTATAGTTTCAAGATTCTCTTCTAATCCCAAGGAATCATACATGACTTCTATTAAAAGAATTTTGAGATATCTAAAGAATATCGAAGACTATGGTCTGTGGTATAATAAAGAAGGTAACTTTGAGGTATAAGTTTATACTAATGCTGATTGGGCTGGAAACATAGATGATAGAAAGAGCACAATAGGAGGAGCATTCTTTATGGGTGACATACTTGTCACATGGATAAGCAAAAAGTAAGGATGGATATCTCAGTCAACTACCAAAATAAGAATATGTGATTTTTTCTGCAAATTTCTCTAACATTGCATGGATCAAGAAATTGTTGAAAGGTATGAATATGGAAATTTTTGACCCGGTGATTATCTATTGTGATAATACAAGTGCTATAAACATCTCAAAGAACCCTGTGATGCATGCTAAAACAAAGCACATATCTATTAAGTATCATTACTTAAGGGAACAAGTACAAGAGAAGTAGGTGATGCTAGCATATGTACAATCCAAAGAACAACTAGTAGACATATTTACAAAGCCATTGCCAAAAGACACATTTGATTACTTGAGGAAGAGACTAGGGTTTCATCCCTTTTCTACTGGACACTAAGCTAACTAGGAGGCTGCATAAGCCTACGCATTACTTGAATATTTATCATGTTGATGCAAGATGAGATATGGACTTCAATGACATATCAGTACATGAAGGTACATATCTGAACTACACACCAGAGATATTGTTGGCTATTACAAAGCTGCATATTTTTGTTTGGCATTGCTGTGAAATATCCAATAATGAAATATTCAATAATGAAATATCCAAAGAGAATAAATTATCAAAGGGAGAGAGAATAACATCCAAAGGAAGAGAAAGATTCATGATATAACCATCCATCAAAGGGAGAGAATTGGAGAAATTTAACACTGCATATTTATCTAGAAAAGGGAGAAGAGATTATACAAGAAAGGGAGAGATAGAATCAGAAGTTTCTACATCTATCCATTGAAGGGAATGAAGAAAGGGAAAGCACACTGTAGAATCAAATCTAAGCTAGAAGAGCTTACCAAGAGTTAGATATTTGAATTGGTTATAGAACAATAAGTTTGGTATGTTATGGAATATTTCATATTGTGCTGATATTGTGTTTCCATCAATGCCAAAGGGAGAGATTGATGAACTATAACTAAATGAATGTTTGAAGATGATAAGTTGGTGATCACCGAGCTATAAAAGTGAATGCAAGACATTAAATTAGTTAATATATTGTATTGTCATTGATGTCAAATTGATATGGTTTGATTGTTCAAACAAATATTGTCATTAACCTTAAAGATCTGAAAAGAAAAAGTTTATGTCATTGGTAATATATACATTGAGTGACAGTTCACAGTGTATACCGAGCAGAGTAGTTTACAATGAACACTGAGCATCGCAATTCATAGTGTAAACCGAGCAAGTGATTATCGAGTATAACTGAAGTCATTGACCAAGCACAACTGAAGTCTTTGAACGAAACTGACTAGAGTTAGAAAATGACAAAACTACCTAGCTGGCAGAGCTATATTTAGAGTTAACTGATTGATTGTTTTATTTTCATCGATCAGATAAGCTAAAGAAAAGAAGATTTAAAGATAGTTTTATTCACGGTTAACAAGGAGAGATTTGTGGAATAAAACTAAAGTAGAGCTTTACAGAATAAAGAAAAGCATGGAAAGATTTGCGGATCAAGAAGTGATCTATGATGAAAACAAGAAGATTCAATGGTGAAATCATGTCTATATAAAGAGATAAGGAATTAATTATGAAGAGAGGAATGCTAACTATAATTCTGATGAAGATAGGAGTCTTCATGTAGATATGATCATACAGGATGAAGAATAAAGCCAAAGAATTCTGCAGACACTGAGCAACAGAGGATAGAGCATTCACCGAGAAGAAAGAACAAAAATGGGAGAAAAGGAAATGAAGTGAACATTGATCCTAGAGGTATTATTTGACTAACAATAGATCTGAAAATCTGTAATTTAAAGTTGTATTATTAAATAGATCATTTACTATTTCAGTTTAACCATTGATTTAGAAAATCTCTTAACCAAGTGGGATTTAACCATCCTTATTGTATTGAGATACTCAAGAGTATCAAAAGGTTTTCTTGTTGACAACATAGTGAATTCTAGGTCAAAATACAAACTGTTATTTTTGAATCCTCTAACAAGGTCGCACTTAACAGTGTGTTTGTATTCTTTAACATGGTTGACTCTTCACTAAGTTCACTTCAGAAGAGTGAAATTTTTGGGTTATTGGTCCCAGGTGGTTTTTCCCTTAGCAGGGTTTCCACATTAAAAATATATGTTTCAAATATGTATATGGTCCATTGCTTTGATGTTTTTCTTTACACATTACTAAAACTATATTGATTGGTAAACACTAGGTTTATTTGCTGCTATTCGGTAAAGTCTAAGAAAAGATAAACATTATATCTTATCAAGCAGTATATATTTGTTAGAATTACATAAGGCATACATCTTGATGGACTGCAAGATAACTAGAGGATATTATATTTGTGATATAATTTTTGGTTGGATTATTGGAATTATTTTTAAGGCCACTGATTCACACCCCCCCCCCCCCTCTCAATTATTCTAACAAAGGCATATGTGAACAATATTTCCATTGGTTAATGATAATCCTTTGGTATTAATTATGATCTATACATTCCCTATACAGCTCATCAAAATGGTGTAATGGAAAGGGACCATAGATCTATTGTTGAAGGTTCTCTTAATTTTGGTCTATTATATGATGTAATTTATGAGTTTATTTTCAAAGAATATGTTGATTCATATCTATAGGTAGATCCCAATAATGGGAAATCGAGTTGTGGATATTTTTTTATTTGTTGGATTAGGTTAAATATTATGGAACATTGAAAAGAAACAATTCACTTCTTTGAGCTCTATCAAGTTTGAATATAAAGGATGCACTAATGCCTCTAAATAAGTATTATGGCTTAGAAGATTGTTTGAAGATTTGAGACTACCTCAAAAAGATCCAACACCTTTGTATTCTGAAAAATCAAAGTGTCATTGCCTTGGCTAAGAATCCTATCTTCCATGAAAGAACCAATCATATTTCTCTCCAAAACTATTTTATTAGAGAAAAATTTGAAGACAAGAAAGTTTCACTTCTATATTGCAAGGGTGAAGATCAAGTTGTTGATATTTTAACAAATCCACTTTGTAAAGAAAAGTTCCAATTTCATTGTATAAATCTTGGTGTGTAGCCCATTGAAGGGTTTTATGTAAACTCACCAAGTAAAGATTAAGGGGGGGGGGTTGGGATATTTAATATTTATTTGGCTTAGGTTTCTTTTTTTGTATTAAGTTTGGGATATTCCTTTGGAATCCCTACATGTAATTTATCCTCTTCTACATGTGTGAGGACAAGTTATTTATTTTATTTTTCTTTATTAAGGAATATTAGTTTATCCTCCTTATGAATATGGTGATACATTTCACACACATATTATGAATGGTGGCATTCATAGATATGGGAGTTACTTTTTAACTCTTCTCCCCATCTCTGTTTAAGAGATGATTCTTCTGTCATTCTTTACTTTTTGATATCATTGTAATGAACCTCTCTCTCTCTCTAGGATTTTCCTTCATTCATTATATATAAGGGTTTTTATTTTATTTTCCCCTTTCAAAACCTCTTGTGTCTCATCTTCAAGCTTTGGGTGATTTGTCTCAAGTTGCTCTCTACTTTGGTAATATTACTTCAATCAACATACTTGGGTTCCTTTTTTAGTTTCTTTCTCTTGTATTTTCTTTCAAAAAACCAAATGGAAAAAATTATAGTGAGAATAACACTCACTATATGATAACACAATTTACATATTTTAGGGAAAAGCCCAAGGAACTCACTATATTTGATACAAAAAGAGGCTCACTGCCTTACATGAGTATTTCAAAAAATTAAGATTACTAAACTGATTAGGTCACAACCATAAAATTCTAATGAGTTCACCACTATAGGAACAATACTATCTTTATGATAAACTACTTGATCTCCTTATGTTATACTATATTCTCTATTTCTCAAAAGTGTTCTCATCTTTTATCATTCTTCTATTTGATCTCCAAAGAAAATATCCTTTTATACCGACAGTGAATTAAAAATATTATTTTTATCATCTAAGGAGAGTAACATGTGGGTTTAGAAGAGTCAAATTCAAAAGCATCTCTGGTGCACATGAAGGGTCACAAAAGAATGCATAACCCTCCCTTTCAATTAACAAGATCTTAGTATAACCCCAAAATAATACCAAGATCACTACATGATACCACAACACCCTAAAATTTATAAATGTGAGTTGCAATAATCAAATGAATATAGTGGTAATTTTGGATCTTATAAAAACCTTGAAAACCTTATATTTCCACATCGAAACCTCACAACATTATATCACATCGTTGCAACATCAACTAGCCTTTTAGAAGAGAATGAAAAATATCCATGTGAATACTTGTACAGACTTTTGATACACAAAAATATGTATCATTACTTGTAGAACCAACAAAGATATGAGATATAAGGTATGAGACCCCTAGAAATTTTTTATCATAGAATCCAAGTTGTGAGATCAACCATTATGAGTTTTCAGACTGCAAAGCCAAAACTTGCAGATCATACATGGTAATTGTGACTAAATAAATGAATAGAGTGTCCAAAATATTTATAGAGATTCAAAGAAATCTATGGCACACCACACCATATAGGAGTTATACAAGAGAATCTAATTACTTATGATATCATTTTAATCTATACAACTTTTGACAAGCATTTAATCATGATTTTGAGAAAAATATGTAGCTCCCGAAGACAAGTTTGACATCAATGAAAACTAAAAATTTCATATGTGCCACAATTTCTTCCTTTTTCATCAATGACAACACTTCTTCCATCCAAAAATGATCCTCCTTTGACATCAAAGACAAAGGAAACATGCAAAAAGGAGTTGTACAAAAACTATGCTCGCAGTAAATATATGTACAAGATCCTCCAAATCTCCTTGAGTATAACACTATGATGTAGCATACAACCAAAAATTCATCATGCATCCACTAAAAAATTTATATATAGAAGGAAAATTTTATTTCCAAGAAATCAACTTATGTAGATGGAAGAATGGTATGGAAAGAAACCCTTTAATCAAGCCCAAAAAGACTTTCATTCCTTCATAGTAGAATCTAGGAAAGTAGATTGACATACCAATTTTAAAAGAATCCCTTCTAGAGTATTGACATTTTCCAAAACCTTGAAGGTTCTCTCCAACAAATCATTTTCTCTAGCAATATTTAGTAATGAATCTAGTTCTAGACCAACAATGTCCTTTAGATGTACAAACAATTTTTTCACATGTCCTTCTAGTCATACAACTTTTGAAGTTGTATATAAAGATTTTCTATCTCCAATTTATTTTTCCCAGTCAATTCATTTTTTAGTCTATTTCTTTTGATAAGGAGATCATCTATTTTTTAAATGAAACAATTTTAACTTGAATATTTTTAGTGGCAATTGGCCACTAGTGGTAGAACTTATTTTCTGCAATAACATCATCCATGCATTTTTAAATTCTCTGATGTATTGTTGCAACATTGCAAGAAATGAAGCACACTGATTCACTAAATATTCATATTTTTTCTCTTCAATT
The DNA here is from genome assembly GCA_018584345.1 of Thuja plicata. Lineage (NCBI taxonomy): Eukaryota > Viridiplantae > Streptophyta > Pinopsida > Cupressales > Cupressaceae > Thuja > Thuja plicata. Next base: position 1,272,643 of record MU223111.1, on the reverse strand, counting down.
TTCATAGTTATATCTTTCCAAAGAGAAGCTTCTATAGTAGAGTTGTGTTGCTTGAATCCTTCAAGAAAAATAGTCAATTTATCTATTCCAAAAATGTCTCATCTAATTTTACCTTAGGGAGGCCTTCATGAATATTTTTGATTGTATTTTCTATAGACATAGAACTATCTCTATAAGATTTCAAAAAAAAAAATTGTGACTAGATTGATGTAAAACATCACCCAAAATAAGTCTTTTAGCCAAAGGTACTCGATCAATTTCTATCTTTCCTTGAGACACGAGAACATCCAACACTTCAAAGGATACAATTGATTGAATGCCAAACTGTAGGTTGAGAAAGTCCAGAATAGAATCTCTAGATGCACTAGAGGATTCACCACAAAGAACATCACTGGTCTTTATTTATTATATCTTTCTTTTAGGATCAACTTATCTTCTTTCTTCGTCCCTAGTTTTTTTGTTTATCTTGATTAATATATGGAATAGCGTCCTTTTTAGTGGCATTTTCATCTCCTAAAATACTATTTAGGTATTTATTTTTTCCATCATATGAGAGGGTAATATCAACATGTTCTTGTTATCCTATGCTTTGACCTAAATTTGTCTTCTCTAGAGGATAAAACAAAGTATCCTCTTTCTTGCCTCCAAACAACACAACTTCATCATTAATTTCAGGAACAAAAGTATCGATAGGGACATTAATTTGTGTATACACAAAATGTTGGTATTAAGTAATTTTGAGGGGGGAGGGGGGCGAATCAGTGTTCTACAATTTTTAACCTTAATAAGCAATTGAAAGTAAAGTGCATCATAAAATAAACATCCATAACACTATAACACAAGAATTTTTATCATGAAAACCATGTTAGGGGAAAAACCACAGTGGGGATGGAACCCACAAATAAAAATATTCTACAGAAGTATATAATCTTATTAAAGGTTTAAAAAATGAACATGCACATCATCCAGGCACACTGCCTAGAGCTCACTACTCAATTACAATAAGGCTTACTACCTATATTATTATTACAAAATCATAGATAGCTTGAATTGATTCACAACATCTGTAAATGCCAAAGATTGTCCCAATTAAGCACAATTTACTAAATCAATACACTTCATGCTAGATCTCTACTCTGCTACTTCTCAGACCTCAAATCATCATACTTCACACATCAAAATCCACTATGCATATCCAAATGATTGACCAAATCGATCTTATGTATTTGCTACTATGAATTCATCATCCACAAGTCAACCTCAAGAATATTTCACAAAATAATGAAACATGTATAGTTATTTGGCTAGATCTACATGTAAATTATAATGTGGATGTCAAGTAATTTCTCACATTCTATCCCATATGTTGACTCAATATCCTTGAACTCATAAAAAACCACCAAAATTAATCTGATAGATCTACATAGGGATCTATTATACCCCGGTGTTGTTCTTCACAGTTCTACCAATATCTACTACACAGAACTCCATATCTCAAACAAAACATAATATCAAACATTGTGAATATGGGATGTGATAGATTATACCTTTATAATTTTTTCTCTAGGTTCATACCTCAAAATACTAAACTAGGTGTACACACTAGACCATATACCAAAAACTGTCAAGTGCCTTATTAACTACCATACTTATCCAAATCTACATTCTGACTATTGGTTTAATCAAATTGAGTTATCCAAACATGTGCAATGAAGTCAGTTCCCATCAATGACAATATCTGGAACCTTTGATAAGTGTCTCTTGCCAACAATGTCCCTCTTTGACATTGATAGGAACACTTAGTGAAAAATGACTAAGTGTCCAAAAGCAGTGCCAAAACACTAATTCCTCAAAGTAAAAAATTCCTATGCTCTCCCTTAGCTGGATATACAATTTTTCATTGATATATCTCTCTCCCTTTGACACTAATTGAAATTTTAGGGATCCACAATCCAAAATTCATATATAAGCCGCATATATACAAAAAAACCTTTACTTACCTCAATCTAAAAATATTTGAAAAAGTATTCTTCAAAGAACTCAAGTCCTTGTCCCAACTCTATTTGAGACTCTCTAAGATCTAAATTTTCCCACAAAATACATAACAAAGAATCTTTATTAATTGTAGATCAGATACATCTTTTGTAGCCAACGTTGCTTCTACTTCCTTCAATGCACTGAACAAAGTATGAAAATTAGGAGCAATTAAACTTCCAAGTTCACTGATCCTTCCAATAAATCTATCCTTCTCAGTGATCAATCTCTTAATATTTTCAATCCAATAAATAACCTTTCCTTCATGACTAGATATAGAAATTATTAAGGGATCAAATGACTATGATATTTATGATAGTTTATTCTCATTCTCCTTAACCAAATTCTCTATGTCCTCAACACATTTAGGATAAGATATGAAAGATTTATAAACATTTCCCCCCTTTAGATAAAGCATCTTGAATGCTTTTCATTCCAACTCCTAATAGAATTCTATTCTTAGAAATCAAGGAATTAAACTGTTTGAATTTGTTATCATCAAATTTATCTTTGACCTTAATCATTGCAAACTTCCAAAGAGATTCAAAATGTGTACTTGCAAAATTGATAAGGTCCTTCAGTTTCCCAAATGGTGAATCTAATGGATCTCTAACATAGGTAGGAATTATCTTCTCCAACACATCAGATGTATGACTCAAAATTTAATTATCCTAAATGTGAGTTTTCAAGATTTCCTCTCTTGCCTTCACTTGAGAAAATGGTGTAAGTTTTTTCTTCTGGGTGGGGGAAAATTTATTCAGATTGATTGGACCTTGTATGATTTCCAAGTCATCCATGTCCACACTCTATTTTTCTATAAATACTTTAATTTCCTAAGCATTTTCTCTTGATTATGTCTTCACCTCTTTCTACATCATCTCAGACTTCTCATCATATTTCTTTTCACCTTCAACATCTCGCATAGGAGAAACAAATTTACTAACTAGAACACTAGAGATATAAACATCAAGAGCAATATTCACATTATCAACATTGATCTCAGGAATACTAGTATCTATTGGAACATTTATTTTACAAGGGGTCTCTTGAGCATTATTGTTATTATCCACAACTTCATACTGGTTATCCATAAAAATCTTCCTCAAAACCTTCTCATTTTCTAACATAGCCTCTTTAGTCTTACCAATCATCAATTTATTGATCCTTGATTTACTCTTTAACTGATTCTTAGATTTCTTAAGGATTTATTTCATCTCATCAACTGTAATTACTAGACATAAGCCAATCAAAATATGTTCTTTTATCTCATCATCTTTACTCTTTGAAGTAGTCCTTCTTATCTCTAGGAGATCATATAGAATCTTAGGTACCTCTGACTCAATATATAAAAGAGTTTTCTTAAATGTATCTAAATACATAATAGTAGCTTCCTCCATTTTTCTCTTACCTTGATTATCAAACTTCTCATAGCATTACCTTGAATTCGATTTCTTCCTCTGTCTCATCAACTGTCATATCAAATGAACCTGAATTAGTCTTCCTCTTCTTGCTTCCCTTTTCTTCCTTTAATATTTTGGCTTTAGTGACCCTTTCTGCCTTGCATCCCTATAATTTTAATTCCTTAGCTTCTCTGTTAGACTTAGTAGAATCATCATCATCTTTAACTACTTTATATTTCCTTGTACTTTTCTCATTTACCCTTCTGACCTCTTTACTGGCTGGTTTAGCTAGTGGTTGTTGATTGGGACTCACAGGCTTAGGTGGACTAGCTAGCTTTGGTGAATTTGAAGGTGGTGCAAAGATTCTTGTTTTCCTTGGCTTTGATGAAGAAGAAATGGGAGTGGTTGTCTCTACATCAATTATCTTCTCTTGTAATTTCATCTGCCTCTTTAGATTTCCTCTCTCATAGCCTGCACTAGGATTCACATGCTTTATGCTAGATTTTTAACTTATTTTTGGATCTTCCTTTCTCTGCTCCATTAGTTAAATTAAACATGTAACTTCAAGTCCTTTGCTTTATATGTTCCAAATATTTCCTTTGATGGATAAACTAGTTTACTCAACAAATGTTGAGCATAAACATCAAGAATTTGTTCATCTACTTCATACCCATGGGCATGATCCAAGATGATCTAGGCTCGACTAATTCCATCAAACATTTATCTATCTCTACTATGAAGCATATGGTATCTTCACACTTTTCCACAATATTCTTAATAATACTCTCCCTTAACTAAATTTTACCTTGGAAAACTATGAAGAAACTCTATAGTGTACTCTTCCTAGATTTTCTATCAAGCATGTAAAGGTAATATTTGATTTGAAATGCAACATGTCTATCTTTAGACCACTGTAACCTTCTTACACCATGGATTTCATCTATGAAGTCAAAGAATATACATAGGATCAAGGATCTATACTTAAATATTTTCTTCGTGTCCTTCTTGATCTTAGATAAGTTCTTCATCAACTATCATATAAGCACTTCACACCAGTCATACTCTTCATTCTTGTTAATCATCTTATATGTTGAATATATAGATGTGCCTGAAACTAAGTTATCTCTACTAGAGTGATAGATCTTGTATCCAATAACCATAGATGAAAATCTCGCATCCAAATAAATGATATCATGAATTTTCATTGCTATCTTGTCCCATGGTGATTCGGTAACATCAGTAACAGTCTAGTTATTGATAGATTTCAGTACAAGGATCTCACCGGAAGCTTTAAATCTAGATACAACCTTAGTGACCTCTTTGGTGATCTTATAGGGTTTATCCAACCACATGAACTCAACATGGATTCTACTCAACACATACCTAACCCACTCATACTCATCAAAATTTGGAGTTTTAATCACCTACGCTAGGTTTTTCTATTCTAACACTTTGTATTCATCATTGAGCTTAGATTTAACAGATAGCTCTGTCAAATAAAGTTGGTACATATGAGAATCACCCAAATATGTTGGTTTACCCTACTAAAGAGTGTTCATTGAGAGGGGGGTGAATCAAAAAATATTCAACCTTAATACTTTAACCTAAAACTCTAATTCAACTCGGTGAATCAAACAGCAACAACAACAACAACTTAAATTTGAAAACTCTTCACAAACTTGATAAAAGCATATAAATTAAACAAATAGCATTCACAGTTATCAAGCATCACATGTAATACAATATTTAATAAGGAAACCCAATTTGGGAAAAGCCTCTGTGGGAATTGTCACCCATAAAAAGAAATACTCTTTTGAAGTATGCTCAGTTAAGAGCCAACCCTGTTAAAGATTACAATGCACATTTTTTAGATGTGACCTTTTTAGGGGATTTACCTTAGACCTATTTGAAGATATTCACCCTATTAGCAGTGGCCTAGTTAGAGGGCTTAAATATTCATCCTAGAATGTTACCTTTCTCAAGGGTTTACAAAAGGACTTGTTAGATCCACTGGGTTAAGAGATTTTTTGTTACAAATATTAGTAAGCAACAATGTACTAATGTGACCTATGATTGTGAAACTATACTTTGCTTGATCAGATCCTTTGTTCACTCTCTAAAATTTATTGGCACCTACAATTCATCAACACATCAGTCTCTCCTCTGTACTGGTTATCCAAATCTTTCACTACTATGCTCGGTAGCTCTCCAACTTATCACTTCCCCAACAAATTTGTATAAACATGCAGACTCATCAATGTATATGCCTTTGTTTTGCCTCTTAATCCTATTGATTAGGTTTTCCCTAAATTGTGCCCAGTTATCCGATCTTCTCAAATGAATTGATTCAATGTATTTTCAAATTGGTTAAGTGGTTAATTGTGCCTCATGACTTTCAATTTTTCTTGGAACTCACAACTTTTTTTTGTCACTTAATCGACATCACTGATTTTGAATTTTACTTTTCATGATCGTAGATCTTCCAACTGACTTTGTCATCATGCTTGGCAACTTCTTGATCTTCGTGCCTTTGCATTAAATTCATTCTGTTCCTTGTATTGAATCTTTGTTCAGGCTCTTTTCCATGCTCAGTGACTTTGGTGAATATCTTCACTCGGTATCTAACTTCTCTCGGTTACCAACCTTTCTCGGTAACTGACCTTGCTTGGTTGTCAACTTTGCTTGATGGTTGTCTTTGTTTTGCTCAGCCAACAAACACTTCATTGCTTGGTAACTAGGTTGTTCCCTTTACTGACTTGACCTTTCTGCTTTACTGACTTAACAACATCAAATGTTAAGTAAGAAACAATTATATTAATAGTTCCTTATCATTGTTTAATCTTTATTATCTGCCCAATTAAGTTTCTCTCTGATTGATATGGCATCTTAATATAAACCAAAAATCAATTGCTTGACATCAATCACAAAATAACAACTGATCTAATCATTCTACTTGCTTGTATTCTTCTGAAACTCAGTCTTCATCACCATTACCATCATTTGGTTAACAATATCCCTCTTTGGCATTGGTGGCAACACTACCAATTGATGATGGTATACTCTGATCTCTCTGTACTATGTCTGCTCCCTCTTTGATTTTTCTTCCTCTTTGCCTTATGTTACATTCTCCCTCTTTCATGTAGTCTCCTTTACTTGTGCTCATCACTTACTTCTCTCTTGTACTTACTTATCCCTTGTGCTTATTTCTCCATTGTTCTTACTTCTCCCTTGTGCTTACTTCTCCCTTGTGGAGTCATTTGGAGTCATTAATTACATACTTCTCCCTCTTTGAAAATAATGTCAAAGATCCATACTCCCGAAATCTTGTTCAAGTAGTGAATTATACCTTACATGTATTGATTTATCTTTACATACATAATTCCTTTCACAACTTCACGCATTACCTAAAGTGTGATCACTCAACATCAACTCAACAATTCAGATATTCTAATGTGTTCTAGAAATGATGCAACATGGATTTTTCATTTAATGAATGTTGGATAGGTATAGGACCCCTAATTTACCTTTGAGATGCTCAAAAGTATCCTTCGGTAGTGGCTTGGTGATTATGTCAACAAGCTATTCTTTTTAATTCACATACTCCAACATTACAAGCTTGTCTTGCACTTGCTCTCTAAAGCAGTGATACTTGATAGATATTCCCTTGGTCTTTGAGTGCATTACCAGATTCTTTGATATGTTTATTGTACTTGTACTGTCACAACAAATAGTGACTGGTTCGGTGATCTCTTCTTGCACACCTTCTAGTAGTTTTTTGATCCACATAATATTTGCACAATTCATAGCTGCAACAACATGCTCAACCTCACCAGTAGACTGTGATATACAACTTTGTTTCTTGCTTATCCATGCAACTAGTCTTTATCCTAAAAAGAATGATCCTCCTCTTATGCTCTTTCTGTCATCAATGTTTCCAGCCCAATCAACATCAGTATAGAATTTGAAGTCAAAGTCTTCTCCTTTATTGTATATTAGGCCAAAATCTTCAGTGTCTTTCAGATATCTAAAAATTCTCTTAACTACAGACATATGTGTTTCCCTCGGATCAGAAGAAAACCTTGGAACAATTCCTACTATGTGAGCAATATCAGGTCTGTTGTGCACTACATATTGCAACTTACCAATCATGGATTAGTAAAAAGTCTCATTGACTTCTTGTGACTCATCCTCTTTAGCTAACTTGCAGTCAGTGACCATTGGTTTTCCAACCGGTTTTGAGTCATCCATACCAAATCATTTTAGGACCTCCTTGATATATTTTTCTTGTGTAATATAGATCTCATCCTTTACCTGTTGAATTTGAATTCCAAGAAAGAAATTAATCTCTCCAATCATAGAAATTTCAAACTCCTTTCTCATCTCCTCAGCAAAATATATGCACAATGTGTCATTGCCTCCAAAGATAATGTCATCAAAAAATATCGTAGCAATTAAAACCTTGTTATTATTAATATCACATTTTAGATACACATTGTTATTGTCACTAGTTCTTTGAAATCCTATTTTGATTAGATATGAATGTAATCTCTCATACCATGCTTGGGGTGCTTGTTTCAATCCATATAATGCTTTGTGTAATTTCCATACCATGTCTCAGTTAGTATTCTCAACAAATCCTTTAGCTTGTTCAATATATACTTCCTCTTCAAGAATACCGTTGAGAAATGTAGACTTAACAACCATTTGATAAAATTTAATTCCGTTATAAGATGCATATGCTAGTAGAATCCTTACTATTTCTAATCTAGCAACAGGTGCAAAAGTTTCACCATAGTCAATTCCTTCTTCTTGTGCACACCCCTTACAAACTAATCTAGCCTTATTTTTGATTACATTTCCATGCTCATTCAGCTTATATATGAAAATCCACTTAGTATCGATTACGTTCTTATCTTTTGGTCTCGGTACCAAATTCCATGCATTATTCTTTTGAATTTAACCTATCTCTTCCTTCATTGCTTTCATCCAATCTTCACTTTCTAAAGCATCTTTTACTTTTCTCAATTCAATTTTAGATATTAGACATGTGTTTTCTCTTACCTTGCTTCTTGTTTGAACTCCAAAAGTCTTATCCCCAATGATTCTTCTTGGTGAGTGGTGTCTCTTTACATACTTTTCCAATACAGGTTTGATAGCCATTGGTATCTCTTCATTTCCATCATTCGGTGGAATCTCTCTCTGCTCATCTTCTGTTGGCAAGTTTACTTCCTGAGGATGCATGACTTATTTTGTGTTGTCATCATGGCAACAAAGTCATACTAAGTTTCTGTCAAAGATAACTTAGAAGATAAAATGACTAAATATGGAAAATAGGACAGATAGAATTGTACAATGATCAACACATTAGCGCATGTGTAAGAGATTGAATCAGAGTATGTGTGTTCAGATATATGTTCTATGACATGTGTACATGCTAAGTCCAGACACACATGGTATGACATGATAGTATGAAGAAGTTATAGACAGATTAGTGCACCAGCAGTCCAGAAGACAAAGCATGAAAGTCTACCAGTGGTTTGATCAGCGTATATTATTTTGTTATGTAAAGGCCAAGTGCCTATGATAGTATGTTTGTATTGATGTAATTAGTAATGTTGTAAACATTCTTAATCCAATTAGTTTGGAAGCATTGTGTATTATGTTTTAGGGCCAACCATAAGTCTTATTTTGGGTCGCGTCTATTTGGGTATGAACATATAAGTATGTAATGTAAAGTTATGTTACAAGGGTTGAAATATATGTATGAGAAAGATATAGAAGAGCAGTATAATGAATTCAATATGAGATAAAGCTCTTTAACAGAGTAAGAGCATCCACGCATAAATGGAACTGATTAGACAACATTGTCATCACAATAGTTCATCTTTGATATAGTGTATATCAACTATCAGAAGGTTTTAGCCTTCACCTTATTGGATAGTGAGCTCAGGTAGTGAGCCAAACACCTTTAACAGGGTTTTGTAATAGACTCCTAACAGTGTCTAAGACTCCTAGCAGGGTCATTGTACTTGGATTGTAAAGACTTCTCCTAACAGGGCAAAGGAACTTTAACAGGTTCATTATACTAGTACAATATTTGTGGGTACTAATTCCCACCTGGGTTTTCCTCTGACCAAGGTTTCCCCGTAATCATATCATGTGTTATGTGTTCTTGTATTGATCTTCATTGGATGTATGTTTGATTTATGTTTAAGTTGCTGAAATATAATAAATAGACAAACACTGATTCACCCCCTCCCCCCTCTCAGTGTTTATAACAATTGGTATTAGAGCTCTTGTCCTCTAAAAGAAATTTTAACCACTTGAGGAGATCATGGACTCAGCAGAAGAAAAACATTTGAAAAATAATCTTGAAGAAGCTCTTGAAGATCTTGACAGATCTGAAAAAGAAAATGAAGAACTTAGACAGAAAGTTGATGGCTCACAAATGCTTATCAAGAAATTGAGAAAACATTTGAAATATTTTTCTACAAGTGATTTAGGGAAAATGGTCAAAAAGATGAATGAAGAGAACATGTCTCTGAAATATAAAATTGAAAATCTAGATGAACAGTTAACAGACAGTCAAATTTCTATTGAAGAAAAGATCAAAGAAAGCAAACAATTAGAAGATGAACTTTTGAAAACAAACATGAAAATCTTGGAATTGGAGAACATAAAGAAAAAGATGGAATCTGAATTAACAAAAGAAAATTGGATAAGACTGATAAACTCCACACAAGTTCTGATTCACTTCAATCTCAGCTCAATGCACAAAAGCTAAGAGGCGACACTACTGGTCTTGGATACAGTATAGTACAAGTTGAAATCAATTCATTGAAAGAAAGAAAGAAAGAAAGAAAATGAGGCATCTTCAGAAACAAAGAAAGTTGAAAATGTTGCAGAGACTAAAAAAGATCCACATAAAGGATAAATCAAGCAAGTTAACAGAACTTGTTATGCATGTGATAAACATGGTCATTTGTCAATAAATTTCAAAGAGGTAAGACCTTTCAATGGTTGTTGTTACTCCTATAATAAGTTTGGTCACATGGCTATATATTGCAGAACAGATCAAAGAAATCAATCACAAAAGAATCAGAGAAAAATGAATCAACACAATCAGAGAAATCAGCCTCAAATAAATTTGCAAAACATTACATGTTAGATATGTAATTACAATGGACACACAACAAAGAAGTGTAGCATGGTGAACAAGAACATCAGACCTCCTATCATTTGTCACACATGTGGAAAGGCTGGACACATCTCAAGGTTCTGTAGATCTAGAACTCAAAAACAAGAAGATCCTATGAAATCACTATTTGAAGAAGAAGGAGAAGTCAAGTTTGTTAAAGAAAAAGAAGATTCAAGAAAAATTTGGGTTGAAGTAAAGATGGACAATGCAGAGAACAAAGTAGTTGATGTATCCACAATGGACACATCCTCTATTTCTGGTTGAATAGACCTTCTTGGTCTTAGGGGGAGCTATTCTAGCTCAAAACCCCTATACAGCTGGTATACTCACCTCTGAGTATGCGCCTATGGATTCATGCTTCTGATCACATGATATAGCAGTATGCATACACACATTGTCTATAATACATTTAGAATAAAGTTTGAAACTCTCTGTGAAAACTGCATATAGTTGCAAACATTAAATGCAGTAGCTTTTATAAAAAGATGTAAGTGTTCAATCTTCTTCACATTTGCATTCATAGAATTCAGAGAGCACAGGAGTACTGAGCATCAAAGCATGGAAGCATAAAATATTTGGTGGTTAAGAAGTTGAAACGGAACCCTAGCAGTCGCGCCATTTTGAATTTTTGTGAAACCCTATTTAATCAATCATCAAGTAAGTATGGCGACTCTAGTTGTATTTGACATTGCTGAGAGGAAGAGATTTGTATTTAAGAGGTATCCATTTAAATCCATATTGGATGATGTGGAAGGAGCTTTCTCCAAAACTCTGTTAGGTGTCGTTCACGTAGAAGACATCCGCGCATACATTTATTGTAAAAAGGAAATAGTTGGAAATAATAGTATAGCCACTCTCATGGATTCAATGATGAAACCAGACTATTCATTCAAGGATGAATACAAGCACCTCACATACAACCCTATTTTTGAGTTTTCAAATGCGCACAAATTCTATGAACCAGAATGGGTTAAAATCTTGTTGAGCAGGATTCATGATGACCTCTCTTGGATTGGTGAAGATCCCATCTGTATTACTGTAGACCTAATCCATGAATTAACTAGACTTCCTAAGACTGGACCAGTTCTTCCTATTGGCACAGATGTCAAGAAGCAATTTGAATAATTTTGTTTATCAAGAAGTGACAAGCGCGATATGATAGTTGATCCTATCAAGGAAGATGACATAAAGCTTCTAACTATGATACTTGGTTACAAGTTCCAGCATGCAAGAAGAGTAAATAGTGTGTCAGTAGCAATTGTTCTAGTAGTTATCAGAATGGTGAAGGATAACACTTAGTACAATCTATGTGAGATATTGCACGCTCATTGATTGACAAAATTTGAGTTATCAAGCATGACAAGAATAAGACATTCAAGTTTGGGTCTTTGATCATCTATCTATACTTCCATATTATTGGTAAGGTTGCAAATCTTTACCTAGACAGTATCAAACCCACTATGTCTCAAATCTTACTAAAAGCCACATTAGAGAGTAGTGCAAAGGATGATATGGACATGGACATCAAAAATTTCAGGATCAAGATGCAGAAGAGGTTCAGGATACCTGAGAAGATTGTTGAGAAGTATAAGGAAACCATATGCTTCATGGTAGAGACTGACTGCACTTGCATGGAAGTAGCTGAGCCTAGAACTAAATGGATTCATCCACTTGGGTATGAAGTGGAGGAACATGTATTGGAAGGATATGCACAGGTCCTTTTGTCTGCACCCAAAGATCCCAATGAGCCTAGATGGGGCACTTACGGAGAGAAGACTAATGCAGTTGATTCTATATTATATAGTGCTGATAACAAAATAAAGGCATCTAAGATTACATCTAGCATTCTAAAAGTTCATGGTGTCACTCAAGAAGATATTGAAAACTCTAGAGAAGCCAAGATAGCCAAAGAACTTAAGAATATTGATGACATCCAGAAGAAGAAGAAAGTAGAGAGCACCTCTGCGCCCTCTACCACCATTGACCTAGACTCATCTCCACCTTCTATACCAAGAAAGAAGTCTAGAGGATGGAAGAAAGTGCCCACAAATCACCCATCCTCAAGAAACACATGGAGCACAACAAGGAACACTCAAGCTCCTCCTGAGGTATGATTCAGACCTAGTTTAAATGTCTTGAAGAATAGGATTGTTAATGAAGGTATACTAGATACAATTACTAAGGTCTATGAAAAGTATCAAGAGATTGATAAAACTGAGATACATTCTATGATCATCTCTCACATGATCAAATTTAAGAAATTAGTTCTTGAACTCAAGACAGTGATACCTGATAAGTTATGGAACATACTGGAAATAATGAAGAGACATGAAATTGAGGAAGACATGAGGATAAGAGAAGAAACATTGGATAATCTTCTCCCTGTATGCTCACATGATGAGAAGGCAATTCTATTAGATTTGGTGAGGCCTCATCTCAGAACCAAGACAAGGACTCGTTAGATTATGAACAAAGAGTATGAGCAGATAGGAAAAGAAACTAAAAAGGCATTTGCACAAGTGTTTATAGAAAGACACATGTATCTATCAATGCCGCCTACAACAAAGGTAACTCCAGCTCCTCCCAAACAGGCTACAGAACCAGTGATTCAAAATGCACCTATGACAGGTCCATAGGTTTTAGCACCCTCAGTGTCAATAACTACTGATACAAAAAAAGACTCAGAAGATACTATAATGGTTGATAACATCAAGATATCCATGACAGCATCTGACAATGACATGGAAAAAGTTGAGAAAGCATTTGTAAGCACTGAAGAGATGTGCACTAATGATACATATGTACAACAAGATGAAGTTCCCTCCAATGATCCAATAGACTTGAATAAAGAGAAAGACACTCAAGATGATGAGACACCAGTCAAGGAGATACCAGTAAAGAGTGAATGCATGGATACCAGTCAAAATACTATATTCACTCCATCCACTTTACCATCTACTTCATTTTTGTTAAGGTTAACTCCTGATTCAGCAAGTCTAGATGCATGGGGAGAAGAGGACTTAATGAAGATCAGTGTTCTATCTATGGAAAAGGCCAAAGAAAAATAGGTTACAAGGAAACCTATTTTCTTGGAGTCAGTTAATATTTTGAATGATTTAGTACCTGCAAACAAGAAAGTAGCCAAGATTCAATTAGTTGAAGATGTCGACAACATTCTAACAAGATTCAAAGCACACTTTACAGATCTAGTAGACTCTGCTACTAGAATTGTAGAAGATGAGTATAAAAAGGAGAGATTGAATGAATTGGTAAAGAATTTTACCTTAGACCTAAAATCTCTAAAGATTGGGCAATCTATATTGAAAGAGTTGGCAGCTAAAGGTAAGAAAGTCATAGAAAACTGCATGGACAGAGTAAAGTTAACCTCTGAGCATATCAAGAAGATAGAATAAGTATCTATCATGGTGGACAGTATTAGAAAATTAGTTGAGACATCCATGCAAGACATGAAAATCTGTAACAATTCCTATCAAAGTCAGTTGGACAAGACTGAAAAGGCTAAGTTGGAGATCAGTAAGATAAGAGTCAGACAAACTCAGTTGAGAAATGTACTTGCACCCTCTCTAGCAGTTCTGAATGAGAACATAAAATAGATTGATGCCACCATTGTGACATATGATCAAGGTCCTTGCATGGATTTGATAAAGATGGAGAAGCTGAAATATACCTTATGCGCGCATCTTCAGACAGTTGATGCAATGAAGGTATTCTGGTAGAAAGAGATCCAATCTCTTTAGATTGTGTACCCAGATGTTTACATGGAGTAACTATCTAGAAGACTTACAAGTTTTGTACACCTTTGTCATTAATTTCAAAGGGGGAGTAATAGATAATGTGTATATATGGGGAGCAATATATGTATATATTAAAAGATGCTATGATAAGACAGTTTTTTGTGATTAAGTCATTTTGAGAAACTTGGCCACATTAAATGACAAAGGGGGAGATTGTTGGCAAGTTGACTTCTTGAGGATGCATGAATTATTTTGTGTTGTCATCATGGAAACAAAGTCATACTAAGTTTCTGTTTAAGATAACTTAGAAGATAAAATGACTAAGTATGGAAAATAGGACAGATAGAATTATACAACAAACAACACATCAGCGCACGTGCAAGAGATCAAATCAGAGTATACATGTTTAGATATATGTTCTATGAAATGTGTACATGATAGTACACAGAAGTTACAGATAGATCAGTGCACCAGCAGTCCAAAAGACAGAGCATGAAAGCCGACTAGTATTTTGATCAGCGTATATTATTTTGTTATGTAAAGGCCAAGCGCCTACGATAGTATGTTTGTAATGATGTAATTAGTAATTTTGTAAAAAATGCTTAAGCCAATTAGTTTGGAAGCATTGTGTATTGTGTTTTAGGGCAGACCATAAGTCTTGTTTTGGGTCATGTCTATTCGGGTATGAACATATAAGTATGTAATGTATATTTATGTTACAAGGGTCAAAATATAAGTATGAGAAAGATATAGAAGAGTAGTATAATAAATTCAGTATGAGATAAATCTCTTTAATAGAGTAAGATCATCCACGCATAAACAAAACTGATCAGGCAATAGTGTCATCACATCAGTTCATCTTTGATATAGTGTATATCAACTATCAGAAGGTTGTAGCCTTCACCTTATTGGGTAGTGAGCTCAGGTAGTGAGCCAAACACCTTTAACAGGGTTTTGTAATAGACTCCTAATAGGGTCTAAGACTCCTAATAGGTTCATTATACTTGGATTGTAAAGACTGCTCCTAACAGGGCAAAGGAACTTTAACAGGTTCATTATAATAGTACAATATTTGTGGGTACTAATTACCACTGGGGTTTTTCCTCTAATCAAGGTTTCCCCGTAATCATATTATGTGTTATGTGTTCTTGTATGGAGCTTCATTGGATGTATGTTTGACTTATGTTTAAGTTGCTGAAATATAATAAATAGACAAATAATGATTCACCCCCCCCCCTCTCAGTGTTTCTAACATCTTCTTCCTTGATTTGTCCTTTCTATAGGGTGTCAAGAATCTCGGTTTGTACATAAAAAAATGTCTAATAAACCTCTAGTTCCTTCTTTTTGTCTTCATCATTCTTCTCTACAAATTCATCAATCCTCACATTTGCACTTTCTATAATTTTGTTATTACTATTATTCAAACATTTGTAGGGTTTTCTATTAGTAGAATATCCCAAAAATATTCCTTCATCTCCTTTAGATTCAAACTTTCCATCTCTTTCATCTTTAAGAATATAACACCTACTTCCAAATACTTTAGAGTAACTTCGATTAAGTTTGTGTCCATACCAGATCTCATAAGGTGTTTTTTTTGTTCCCTTCTTTAGTTGGACTCGGTTAAGTGTATGAGTAGTAGTGTTGAATGCTTCTCTCCAAAATATTTGAGAGATCTCATTCTCAATCATTAGTATTCTTGCACAATCTACAATGGATCTATTTCTCCTTTCAGTTATACTATTCTGTTGTGGTGTTCTTGGTGCAAAAATCTGTCTCTTTATACCATGTTCATTGCAGAAGAGTGTAAATTCATCATATGTAAACTCTCCACCTCTATCAGATCTCATACATTTCATCTGTCTCCCTGTTTCTTTTTCAACTCTAGCCTTGTACCACTTAAACATTTGAAATACATCATATTTTTCTTTTAAAAACATAACCGACATCATTTAGAGTAATCATCAATAAACAATATGAAGTATCTATCTTTGTAGTATCTCCGTTTTCTCATAGAATGACATAGGTTGGTGTGTACCAATTCTAATATACCTTGTGTAGTATAGGTTTTTCTTGTAAAGCTTGATTTAGTCATCTTACCTACTTGACATCCTTTACACATTATATTTTTTAGGTTTGTCTAGACTCGATAGACCTCTTACTCTGTTCTTTTTACTTACTTTGATTAAGTTTTCAAAATTAACATGACATAGCCTTTTGTGCCATAGCCATACATATTTAGTCTTAGCAAACAGAAAACTCTTTATGGATGTATCTTTAGACACTAAAATTTGTCCAGTACCCTTATCCTAGCCTAATTAAATTGATATTTATTATTTATTTTCTAATCCCTATCTTACCTTTAATTAAATAAAATTATATTTATTTAATTAAGTATCTTCTTTATCCCTATCCCTGATTAAATAAATTTACATTTATTTAGTCTTATCCTATTCCATTTCCCTAAAGTTTAATTAATTCTTAAATTAATTAAACTAACCTAGCTTATCCCTTTTTCTCCCACTTGGAATTAAATATTGTATTTAATTCTATTTAAGCACATGGCTCCTAGCTTTAACCCTCACCTAACCTCACTTCCCTAACCAAACCCATCCTTCTACCCTGCTTGCCACTAATTAATCCTAATATTTCACCTAATCACTCCCTAATCATTTGCACAATCCTAATTAAAGGATTAGCAAACCCAAGTTACATGTGAGTCTTACACAACCCAAGTCACATGTGACTCTTACACACCACTTACACATTTTTTACAAATCCTTACACATCTTACACACACTTACACATTTATCCCCCTTCACATGTGAACTCAACCATGAGCCATCACTTTCTCTAGTTTCTCACACGTGTGAGAAAATTTGGTCTTCTCACCCTCTTACATCTTCTTACACCTTGTCATTGACTCATCACTTTCAAAGGTTTCTCACACATGTGTGAGCATCTTTCCCCCTTTGAATGGTCAAAACCCTAATCCACTTGGCCTCCACTTGGACTCCACCTCATGGCCACATCATTAATTCTGAGAAATCCTATCCCTTCATCCAACTTTGAATCTTAACCATCCATTTCCCTAAGAATCCTATAAAAGAAGAGCCCTCTCCTCTCCTTCAACAAGCCCTTTGATCACATTGTTATGCTGCATGATTGTGAGCAACCACATTCTAACAATCATACACTCTCTTCATTTCTTTTGGAGGTTTGCAGTGCTCTTGTTTTGAGTAGGTTAATATAGTTTCTCATTTCTATTCTTTGCACTTGCATGCTTTCCATATCTTTCTTTTGAGGTGTATGTGATAATGTAGGGATTGATTTTTTTTGTTTATTTATCATTCTTTTATAGAATTTTTACATACTACATTTTGGCACGCCTGGTGGGACCCACTTCACAGGTTCTTTACTAACATTCTAATGTGGCTTTGAGATGTTTCTTGAGTTTTTGAGCTTGTAGGTTTGAAAGCTTGCATTTGGAAGTCATTTCACAAAGAGCTATAAATCACAAAATTAGCTTCACCATCATGCTTGGAAGAGCCAAGATAAGTTTTTTGATATATAACTCTCTATATCTTC
>MU223111.1:1222105-1239117 GCA_018584345.1 Thuja plicata | reverse complement strand
CTTATTTTCATCATGTTGTCAAAATTCACATGACACAATATTTTGTGCCACAACCATATGTCTTCATTTCTAGTCATTAAGCAAGTGGTGTTAGTATCATTTAGATAGAATAAGTTACCTTTTGTCTGTTCACCGGTACCAATCAATCTTCCTAATTCATTGAAGATCTTTTCCTTCTTATTCTTAAATGCTACTCTGTGTTATGAACTATTCAATTGAGAAACACTCAAAAAATTATAATTCAATCCTTTTACCCAATAAGCATTTTCACATTTAATCAGGTTATTCAACATTATAGTTCATTTACCTTCAACTGGACAAGGTGTATCATTACCCATTCTTACTGTACTACCATTATAATACTCAAAAGTGTTAAATTTTTTTTTGTCACCGGTCATGTGGTGAGTGCAACCACTATCTATAATCCAGAATCATCTTCATCATACCTTTCATCTTCATCTAAATCATCTTTC
This sequence comes from Thuja plicata, assembly GCA_018584345.1. Lineage (NCBI taxonomy): Eukaryota > Viridiplantae > Streptophyta > Pinopsida > Cupressales > Cupressaceae > Thuja > Thuja plicata. Next base: position 1,238,644 of record MU223111.1, on the reverse strand, counting down.
ACAGCTACAAATACCATCTCGATGTCTTCATCAGGTTCAGTGTCAGTATCTTCATCTTTGCAAGTAGCTAGGTAGCTAGATTTCTTGCCTTTGTCCTTATAGTCTCAGATATCTCTTATTTCTGATTGTCGGTAACCTCTGTAATCTTTGTTATCACCTCTGTCAGATTTCTTCTCAAAATATCTATCTTTAACTCTGTCACCTTTTCTTTTGTTAGGACATCTTGCAGCAAAGTGTCCAATCTCTTTACAATTAAAGCATACAAGTGGTAACTTGCCTTTGTATTTGCCTTTTCCTCTCTACATTCTTCTAGCCATAAGTGCTTCTATTTCATCTAGATCTTCTTCTTCACTTTCACTTACACTTTCACTATCTCTTCTAGATGTGTGTCTATGACTTTATTTGCTTATTCTCGTAGAAGACTTAAATGCAGACTCTAAGTTTGGTAAGACACTATTATCAAATTTATTCATCTCAAATGAAATTAGTCTACCAATTAAACTATCAAGAGTAATTGTATTATTTTCTACTGCTCTCATTTCTTGAATGGCAGAAACTCTAATAGCATATACATGTAGTAAGGTTCTTAAGATTTTACTTACCATTGTCTCCTCTTCAAGTGTACCTCCAACTCATATAGCATTAACTACTTCTTTTATTCTTGTGTTGTACTGTGTGATGTTTTCTCCTTTTTTCATTCTGAGATCATCAAATATTCCTCTAAGGCTTTATGCCTTGGCTCTTAGAACATTTGTGTCACCTCCATGTACAAGCTTTAGTTTGTCCCACATCTTCTTTGCAGTTTTGCAATCCTTGACATCTTCAAATTCAGCATCAGAGAGTGAGGAAGAAAGTTCTATGACCATGCAGTTGTGTTCATCCTTCTCTCTCAATTGATTTAATGTTAATGATCTTGTAGGCAACACATATTCAGTATCTAGGAATTGAGTAACATCATTACCAATACCTGATAAGTGGAGTCTTATCCTACTTTGCCATGAAGCAAAGTTGTCTTTGTTCAACTTGAGCACATCTTGTTTGTTCATCTTGTGATCTTGACTTAGGTCTTGAAACCTTCCTTTCAAAGCACACAAGCTCTGATACCAATTTTTAGTAATAACTGGGAGGGGGGGTGAATTAGTGACCTCAAACTTTTATCCTTAAAACTTAACCACCAATCAATAAATCTCATATTATTATGTCCCTACATGATGCATGCCATGAAATACTAATATTGATTAACTGTCTGTCGGTTTTCTCTGTCAATCCTTATTCTTTCTTGATTACCGATAAGCAGTATAACTATTTATCAAAACTCAGTAAATAAGCAGAGTATACCGATCAATCTAGAGTTAGCTATGTAAGATACAAAATAGTAAAGAAATGAATCATACACACATAACACATGAATTTTTAACATGGAAACCTTGTTAAGGGAAAAACCACTGGGACCAGTACCCCAAATTTTCACTCTTCTGAAGTGAGCCTTGTTAGGAGCCAACCCCATTAAAAATTACAAACACACTGTTAAGTGTGACCTTGTTAGAGGATTTTATACATAGAGGTTTTCACTTAGTATCAGGCATCTATTGCTACCATCCTTGAATCAGCCTCCTTCTTAGACTATCAATAGACATCGGGCAAGTCCAATGATACTTTCATGAATCAACCTTTTTGGCACTCCTTGGGATGTACCTCAATATATCGAAGACTATTAAGTCCTTCTCGGTTAAGAGACTTGATGCTTCAATAGTTAAATTGAAACATTATGACCTATTAATATTACAACTTTAAATTGCCAATTTTCAGATCTATTTAAGTACATTACCTCTCTAATCAATGTATCAATTCAATCCTTTGCGCTCCACACTTTATTCTCTATGATGTTGTGCTTCACTATTCGTCAGTGTCTACAAAATTCCTTAGCTCTTCCTTCAGCTTGTTTGATCAGGATTGCATGAAGTTGTTCTTCATCAGTTTCTCTTTAGCATCCTCTTTCTATTCACTCCCCTTAATCCCATTCGTAAATGAATTAAGCTTGTCTCTTATATATACACGATATTCATTGTTTCTTGATTCTTGGCATGAAAAACAATCCAGCCAATTAGATTTAAAGCATAACTCCTGATTTTTCGCGTAGATATCTTCTTGCCAACTGTACAAATCAGCTTTAAATCAATCACTTATCTCTGGTCGAATAAAACAAAGTAGACAACCAGTTAAGTCTATCTTTTGCTTTGTCGGCTAGATATTTTGTCATTTTCTAAACTTTCTATTTTGTCGGTCACCACTACAGTTAGTTGTCGGTGACAACTGACAGTTCCATCAGTGAGACTCTAGTTAGCTTCATGATCTTCATCCATCGGGAATCATTGGAATTTTACTCGTCGGGCAACTCTGTCTTTAGCTCATTGGGCATCCTGTGGTTTTTATTTTTTAGGCAACTCTATACTTCTGATTGTCAGGTAACACTGTGACTGTTCTTCTTTTCTCTGACCTTCGGTGTGCACTTTGTCAGTGTTGTTTGTCACTAAGTGAATACTTGACTTTTATGCATTGCTAAAAGCATAACCTTTGTTCCTTTGATTCTCTGAAGTCTTTGGCATTATGTTCATGACCGTACATATGAAATCAAGTTGACATCAATGACAATACAATACATTAACTGATTTAATGCCTTGCATTATCTTCAACTTAACATTGTCAAACATTCAATCAGTTATATGTCATCAGCCTCATTCCGTTCTTCCATGTAAAAACATTATTCCTATTCAACTTCAGTGCTTCCCTCTTATACATCTTTGGACCTTTAGCTCAAGTAATTTTAAAATTATCTTCTCAGAGCACTAGCTCTGATACCAAATTTTGGTTTACCCTACTAAAGATGGTTCACTGAGAGGGGGGGCGAATCAGAAAATATTCAACGTTAATACTTTAACCTAAACCTCTGATTCAACTAGGTGAATCAAACAACAATAGCAATAGAAACTTGAAAAATCTTCACAAAATTGATAAAAGAATATAAATTAACATTCACAGTTATCAAGCACCATATGTAATACAAGATTTAACGAGGAAACCCTTGGGGAAAACCTCTGTGGGAATTGTCACCCATAAAAATAAATACTCTCCTGAAGTATGCTCGGTTAAGAGCCAATCCTGTTAAAGATTACAATCCATATTTGTTAGATGTGAACCTATTAGGGGATTTACCTTAGACCTATTAATATCTTCACCCTATTAGGAATGGCATGGTTAGAGGGATTAAACATTCATCCTAGAATGTTACGTTTCTCAAGGGTTTACAAAGAGACTTTTTAGATCCACTCGGTTAAGAGATTTTCAATTAGAAATATTAGTAAGCAATAGTGTACTAATGTGACCTGTGATTATGCAATTATATTTTGGTTGATCAGATCCTTTGTTCACTCTTTGGAACTTACTGGCACCAACAACTCATCAACACATCACTCTGTCCTCTGGACTGGTTATCCAACTCTTTCACTACTCTGCTCGGTATCTCTCCAACTTATTACTTCACCAGGGACTGTGTATAAACATACATACTCATAAATATATAAGCCTTTATTTTGCCTCTTAATCCTATTGATTAGGTTTTCCCTCAATTGCGCTCAGCCATTTGATCTAATCAAATTAATTGATTCAATGTATTTACAACTCGGTTAAGAGGTTAACTGTGCCTCGTGACTTTCGCTTTTTCTTGGAACTCATAACTTTCTTTTGCCGCTTAATCTACATTACTAATTTTGAATTTTACTTTTCACGACCATCGATCTTGGAACATACTTCTTCTTCGTTCTTGGCAACTTCTTGATCTACGTGCCTTTTCATTAAATTAATTTTACTCCTTGTATTCAATCTTTGTTCATGCTCTATTCCATGCTCGGTGACTTCAGTGAATATCTTCACTCGGTATCTGACTTCACTCGGTTACCAACCTTTCTCGGTAAATGACCTTGCTTGATTGTCAACTTTTCTCGGTGACTGTCTTTTTTTTGCTCGACTGACAAACAATTAACTGCTCGATAACTAGGTTGTTCCCTTTACCGACTTGACCTTTCTACTTTACCGACTTAACAACATAAAATGTTGAGTAAGAAATAATTATATGAATAGTTCCTTATCATTGTCTGATCTTTGTTATCTACCCAATTAAGTTCTTCTCTTATTTATATGGCATCTTAATATAAACCAGAAATCAATTTCTTGACATCAATGACAAACTAGCAACCGATCTAATTATTTCACTTGCTTGTATTCTTCTCAAAGTCGGTCTTCATCACTATTACCATCAGTTGGTTAACAAAATATTCTAAAATGACATGAATATACACTCTTATATCTTCCACATGCAAGACACTGCGAGAAGCGGTTGAGAATGCCCCTTTTGGATAATCCTCTATGGATTTGTAAGGGTGTTTATGGAATTCTAGCCTAGGTTGCTTGGTTATATAAATTGTCTGAGGTTTATCCATTCTTGAAATTGAAAGATTTCAAAATGGCATAGTAAAATACTCTTTTCAAATGAACTAGGGTTTGATTAGAAAATCACCTTCAGTAGCTTTGATCACACTATAATTACCTTCAAGAGATCTTCAAATTCTTTTCCTCAATGTGCAAAGTGATGAATGAAGTGATGATAATTCCTTTTTGAACTTTCACACATCTAACTTTTAGATACAATTAATGTTTCATACCCTAACTCCATTTGATGTTCGGTTTCCAAACTAAGATGCAAAAATGTTTCTACGAACCACTCAAATTAGAAAACATGTTCATAACACCTTGATACATCTGAAGCTGACTTTCACATCTAGGTATAAAATCACATCAAGGTGTTTTATGAATTTTTCATGAAATATCCCCCTAGGCCAAATGCTTTAATTCATTTTTGCGAAGAAATTTCCACACCCGATTAGGGTGCAGACTCAAGGTTTGTATTGTTATCACATTTCCTTATCTATGTCTTTCTCATCTCTTTCTTGACCTCATTCACATAAAATTTCTATTTTCCCTTGTCATTATTGTACATGTTATTGTTATTCATTGGACCTCTTTTGTTTATGTTTACACTTTTATTTCTATTAAATTTAGCAATGTGACTAGGATTGTTGTATGTGTAGCACACCGTATTGGATTGACCATACCTGTAGTTTATTTGATTCCCTCTTGATATGCATTGTTTAGCAACATGTCCAAAAATTTTGCAAGTAAAACATCTAACATTCCCTTTGTTAGGAGTATTGTTCATCTTACATTCACTTGATTTGTGCCCATAGTTGTTGCATTTGAAACATTGATCAGAAAAAGATGTAGCATTCATTCTATGTTTGCATTATGCAGCCCTATGACAAAATTCATTGCATACAAAGCATCTACCATTGCAATTTTGAGAATTAGGTTATCTTACCAGAGACCTCTTTGGATTTCCATTCTGATTTTCTAATGAGGAATTTCTTTGACCAGATCTGGAACTTTCTCCTTTTTCAAATCCAATACCTTGTGTGTCACCTTTCATCTTTTGACTTTTAAGTACTGCATCAAGATTAGATGAGCTAGTTATGAAGTTTTATTTTTATTCATTTGTAGTAGCAAGTTCATTCTCAAGAGCTTCAATCTCCTTTCTAAGTTCTCTGTCATTGTGTCTGGCTTTCTGGATAAGATAATCTTGATGCTTCTTTCTTCCTTCAATTTCTTCTTTTAGTACCCTCACCCTAGTTTCCATCTCATGTTTTGTCATTTGACATTCTTTTATCTTCTCCTTCAAGGATTGATCAAGGTTCTACTCATTCTTCTTCCTATCTTTAATCTCCTTAGTTATCTTCATCACCACAGATTTAATCTCATGCTTCAGGATATCTTTCTCGTTTGCGAGCTTCTCACAATCATCTATCTTTTGAGAATTGTCTTTTCTTCCTTTCTTCTTAAGATTTTCAACAAGCTCCTTCCTCTTATCCATGGGTTTGTTTAGTTTCCCTTTCAATGTCTCAATGAAACTTATAGCTTCCATAAGACTCTTCTTAAAATTTAGGACTTTAGCTTTGGTCTGATCAAGATCATCAAGTGCAACAAGGAGTTGTTGTTTAATACCATTTGAATCCATTGAATCACCTATCAAGATCCTTCTCAATTTGTTAGAGTTCCTTTGAGGCACAAGGCTCTAATACCAATTGTTGGTATTAAGGAACACTGGGAGAGGGGGGGGGGTGAATCAGTGTTATGAAAGTTTTAACCTTATTAAGATGATTCTTAAACCATAAACCACATGCAATGAAAAGTAAAGTGAATAAGCATAAAAAAACATCCACAACATCATAACACCAAGATTTTTATCATGGAAACTTTGTTAGGGGAAAAACCACGATGGGGATGGAACCCACAAATAAAAATATTCTATAAAAGTATTTAAACTTGTTAAAGGTTTACAAAATGAATGCACATGCATTTAGGTACACTTCCTAGAGCTCACTTCTCAATTACAATAAGGCTTACTGTCTATATGATTATACAAAATCATAGATAGCTTGAACTAATTCACAACATGTACAAATGCCAAGGACATTTCCAATTAAACACAATACACTGAATGAACACACTTCATGCTAGATATCTGCTCTACTATTGATTGGGCCTCAAATCATCATACTTCACACATCAACATCCATTATACATATCAAAATGATTGATCAAATCAATCTTATATGTATCTTCTACCATGAATTCATCATCCACAAGTCGGACTTAGGAACATTCCACAAAATAATGAAATGTGTATAGTTAGTCATCCAGATTTACATGTAAACTATAATGTGGAACTCAAGTAATTTCTCACATGTTATCCCATATGTGGACTCAATATCCTCAAACTCATAAACCAATAAAATTGATTTGATAGATCCACATAGGGATCTATTATATCATGTTGTTGTTCTTCACAATTCTACTAAAATCTGCTACATAGAACTCCATATCTCAAACAAAACATAATATCCGACATTGTGAAACTAGGATATGATAGATTATACCTTTATAATTCTTCCTCTAGGTTTGCACCTCAAAATACTGAACTGGATGTACACACTAGACCATATACCAAAAACTGTCAAGTGCCCTATTAACTGCCTGACCTAGCAAAATCTATATTTTGACTATCGGTTTGATCAATCGAGTTATGCGAACGTGTGAAATGAAGTTAGTTTCCATCAATGACAACATCTAAACCCTCTGAGAAGTGTCTCTTTCCAACACAAAATATTCATAAATAATATTATCGGCAAAGATAGCTTCTAGATTGGAAGTGACTACCAGATCACCTTTTAATTTCACAAACTCTTATATAGCATGAAGTGTAATATTATTTTCTTTCCTCTTCAATATTTGATAGTATCCTTTATCTTCACCCATCATAAAATTGGCCCTTTCTTTTGTAATAAACCTGATGCTCAACAAATCATTGAGTTTTTCTTTGTCCTCCGTGGTCTAGGTTTTACAAATCTTATCCAAAGCAAATGTCTTGAGATTGGACTCTTTATTAGAAGAATATTTCCTTTTAATAACTAGGGCCTTCGATAAAATTTTGGTTAATTTGGGTTGAATATCATACATCCCAAAATGACAAACTCACATGCATTTGATAGGAGTTTTTTCAATAGTAACTTTATCTTTTAGAGAGGCATCATCATATAAGCCAACTGCTAGGTTTAATCCTCATCTAGTATTTATAACATTGTTCAGAGAATTTAGATTTAATGCATCCAAGATAGTTAAAGAAGTCATAGATTCCTTGCTCTTACGTCTAGCCTTCTTTTTTTTTCTCATTTTCCTTTTCTGCTTCCATTTCAGTAAATAGAGAGGTTTTTGTCATTTTTCTTCTAAACAAGGGAGGTCCAACATCTTCTTCTTCATCAGACTCTTTAATGTTAATAGCCTTGATTCCACCATCTCTTTTCTTTGTCCATAAATTCATGATATCTTCATTTGTGTCTATGCTACCACTCTCTTCTTCAGTATTTAGATGGGTGTTTTATTTAGTGGCTTTTCTCTTAGGCTAGTGTTTAACCTGTTCACTAACTGTAGTCCTATTAGACCCACTAGAGTAACTTTTCATCACCAAAGGGGAGGTGGAAGCAACCTAGTTAACCTATGAGGGGTTCTAGGTGGACCTTCATCTACTTTGGGAAAATCTAATGTTTCTACCACTGACTGAATGCCTAACTTTGAAAACAATTTTTTCATTCTCTCTTTTCCTTTTTGACCTTTTTAGGAGAATTTTATTTAGAATTTCAACACTTGTCCCAAACCTCTTTTCATTTGGATCTATTAGAAATTCAAAAAATTTTATGATGTTTTTCACTACTTCTTCACTGATTTCATACAAAAGTTGTGGTATCTAGAGAATCCTTGGTTGCACAACTTCTATGAAACAATTGTCTCTATTGACACAAAAAGTGATGTAGTCTCTATATTTTCTCATGAGGGCATTGGGAATTCCATCCTCAACTGTATTTCTCCTGAAATATAAAAAGAACTCCCATACCTCTCTAAATTATCATCATAAATTCTAATAAAATCCTTTATTTGAAAAGAAACATGCGATGACTTGTCCTACAACTTATTATTGATAGTAGGTAACTCATTAATGAATATGAATGTCGAGAAGATAATCAAAGAACCATACCTAAAAGGGTATTTTCTATCTTGAATATTTTTTAAAATTTCCAAAAACAATTGGCGCAAGAGCACATATATATCAAACATTTCTCCTATACTCACCATTTGATGAACAATATATGAGGTTGTCATAAATACAGCGAATTCACAATTCTAAAAATAAATTTTATACCCAATTGTCACCGCAACATATCCAACCCCAGGATTTAAGATGTCTTCCACTATCAACGCTCTTCCATCAGATTGAGCATCCGTGAGCTTCTTGACAATATCGATCTTAACACTTAGAGTCAGTAGGGAACTAGTGTAGCACAAACTGGTAAGAATTCTATGTACATCCTTGGTAAGTTGATACAGTTTATCTAAATACGTTATGTATTCATGGATTTGGCTTAGAATAATCCTTACCCAATCTAGATTTGAGATAAAGTCCAGAAAATACTTCTAGATATTCAATCCAAATTCTGGAATCCAAGAGTATTTTGGTTTGTACATAAATAGACCCTTTTAAATAATTGCTTTACATTCTTCCTCAATACTTGGTTGACCAAACTTAGATATTGGAGCATGAATATATGCCCTTACATCTTTAGTGTAAATGACATCCAAGATAACATTTGAAAAAGCACCTACAATATTTGTCTCTATCATAACATACAAATATGGCTTTAGAATAGGTCACAACTTCGATTCAACATCAATTGAAATAAGTTTGGTCATGGAATTTTTTTTTTTTTTTTTCCTTCTTCAGAGACTCAGAAAGATAGGGTTTTTGCTCACACTAAGGGCACAAGATCACAAAGAGTAAGAAAAATAAGATCATTTGTCATAATTTATTCCTTTGGAAACTCATAGAAGTATATGCACATTAATTACTTCTTTTATTGTTAATTACACAAAAAGATGATTAAATTGTAATACCTCATTTTAGCCAATGAGCTCATAATTTTTAATATCCTCCAAAAATAATCTAAATAGCTCTAGAAAAACATCCAAACTCTCTATCATGCTAAAATACCATTCGACATTCGATCAACAAGGAGAAATCATTAAGATTTATGTGATATCTCCTCCTAAGGGAGTGCATTTTTATTAAATTGACATAGGGAGTATCTACACCGACAAGAGGCACATATACATAAATAACTTTTTCTTCAATCTTCTTACCAAATTTCTTCATCCAAATTTTCTTCATCTTTATTCTTTCCTCATTTATATTAACTTCCCTTTTGGTGCATTAGTTCTTACATTTCTTCCTCTGCAGAATAGGGCAACATGACCTAGTTTATTGCAATTGTAGTAGGTAGGGTCTTGATGTGGACCACTCCAATTTCTTTTGTTGTTACATCTGCACTCAATATCCTTATTCCCATACTTGTGACATACATAACTATATCCACTTAAAGATTGCATATTTCTTTTATTGCACAAGTATACATGAATCCATTTCTTACAATTCTTCTTCTGCATTCATTTGCTTTGTGACCATACTTATTGCAAGCATAACATTGATCTTTAAAGACTTGTGATCTGATTTGATTCCTACATTTGCCAGCTTTATTGCCAAATTTATTGCAAGAAAAACATTTACCATTAAAGGATGTTGAGTACCTAGTTTGAGTAGTGATGGTTCTTGTGAAGTTCTTCTTTCCCCGGTTAGGAGTGATACCCTTATGATTATCTTTGTCCTTTCCAAATTCATCCTTCACAACTTCCTTTTCTCTATTAGATATGTTATTGGAGCTTTCTCCTTTATCAAATCCAAGTCCACCTTTACCTCTTGAAGATTTCTAAAACCTAAGCATTTCATCCAGCATGTTATTCCTCCTTTAAGCTTCAAGTTATTTCAATTTGTTCTTTTTTAGCCCCAAGCTCCTTTCTTAGCTTAGTAGCTTATTCTTAATTTTTTATGCAATCAATTGCTTTGCATTTGTTTATAGTTTCCTCTACTTTCCATTTAGAGAAGAGGCTTCTTCCTATAGTTTATTGCATTCATCAGTTTTGATCCGTAACTTTGCTTCAAGATTGTCAATAGTTCTCTTCTCATTATGAAGCTATTTCTTTAGATGAATAATTATTTCTTCATCCTCCTTCCATTTATCTTGATATTCATCCATTTTATCAAGAGTGATCTTTAGTTCACCTTCATAGTCAACAACAACATCAATGTCCTGTTCTTGTGAGTCCATAGCATCCAAATCCTTTTATGATTCAACCATTATATTCAAATCCCAGATCTACCTCACCCATTAGGTTGTTTGTTCTTAGTACCCTTGCTCAGATACCAATTGTTGAACACCACCTAATACTGAGAGGGTGGGGGGAAGGATTACTTTATTAATCTTAGATATAGAAGTAAACATCTGAAACAATAATAACCACAACGCACTACACCAAAATTTTTACATGGAAAACCCAAATGAGAAAAATCACAGTGAGAATAACACTCACTATATGATAAAATAGTTTAGAGATTTTAGGGAAGAGCCCAAGGAACTCATTTTCCTTTATACTAAAGATGACTTGCTACCATGAGGACAAAAAGAGGCTCACTGCCTTACATATGTATTTAAAAAAAAATAGATTACATTCGTAAAATGTTGAATACAATTTACTATTGTAGGCAAAGTACTGTCTTTACAATAAACTTCTTGATATCCTTACGTGCTACTGTATTCTCTATTTCTCAAAAGTGAACATTCTCATCTTTTAAAATTCTTTTGTTTGATCTTTGAAGCAAATATTCCTTTTATACCCACCGCATATTAGAAACATTCATCTTTGTTAGCCAAGGAGAGTAATGTGTAGGTTAAGAAGAGTTGGCTTTAAAAAGAAATCTTTGATGCACGCGAAGGGTCACCAAAGCGTGCATAACACTCCCTTTGAATTAACATGGTTTTAGTATAAACCAAAAATAATGCCGAGATCACTGCATGACACTACAACGCCCTAAAATTTAGAACCAGGAGTTGTAACAATCAAACGACTATAGAGATAATTATAGAGCACATAAAAACCTTGAGAGCCTTAGAGTGCTATCATTAGATCCTCACAAAATTATATTGCATCATCGCAACATCAATTATCCTTCCAAAAGAGAATGCAACACATTTATGCAAATACTTGTACATACTTTTGATACACAAAAAGATGTATCATTACTTGTGGAACCAACAAAGATATGTGATATAAGGTATGCGACCCCTGGAATAATTTTTCCATAGAATCCAAGTTTTGAGATCAACTGCAATGAGTTTTTAGACCACGAAGCCAAAACCCAAAGATCAAACAAGATAACTGTGATTGAATAATGCATAGAATGTCCAAAATCATTTATAGACATTCGCAAAAATCTTTGACACACCACACCATATAGGAGTTATTCAAGAGACTCCAATTGCTTCTGATATACATGTCTTGATGCACATGTTGCAGTCAAATATTTTTTAAAGACCATTGATGTGGCTACATTGTTGATATTCAAGACCTCAAACAATAGCTTTAAGCTTTTAACTAAAATCTAGGAGTTCATGCTATCTTTTTAAAAACTTGACTCATCATTTAAGAGCTTGAGAGGTGCAAATTTGGGTTGCGCCTCATATATCCTTATTTTTTTGTTGCTTGGAATCAAATGTAGGATTGTAATTGTTCATACATCAATTCCATAATTATAGACCACTTTCATGGGCATGGATCTATCACACAATTTACAATTTGATATATAATAAAACTTGCACTTCTACAATTTAGTTTGTTTTATCCTCTATTCATTCATAGTTGGTAAGGATTGGTTTTATTTAGAGATACCATGAGGAACTTATGTTGAACTTCTAGGGTCAAGTTCTTGTAGGAAAACCTCCTAAATTGGTTGATTTTATGACCTTGGCAAAGGTTTCCAAACAATAGGAAAGAACACAAATAGTAAAGGATGGGAATACTACTACAAATAAGTTCTTTTTAGTGCTCTAATTCAAGCATTCGTAATATGAATGCACCTCATATGCTTTGAAAATTATTATGATTATTGGATGACACTAAGATGATGAGTGAATGCATATTGAATGTCCTTAAACATCATTCTATAACATTAAACACACATTTTATATAAAAAATCAGCCCACAAGAGAAGGAAATGGGTAGCAACTAGTGAATTTTGAACTTAAATTGTTTTAGTTGAGGGGTCAATTCTACATGATACACGATTAATATCACATGAAAAAAATATCTTACAAAAAAATCATTTTTATCAATGCAAGGAATGTATGTCTAGACACGGTGATAAGGGTAGGCATAATAAATGGCTAAAGTATGGGAATATATGCAAACATAAATAAGATATAACCAAATGTAGGGGAATATTAGTGGTGGTGAGGATAGGTAAAGGATTGGAGAATGGACACACCATCCCACAAGATTACACCATTTTGCCAATATGTAATTGCATTAAGGAATAACTCTCAAAGTGGGTCATAAACTAAATGAGTATTAAGATGGGTATATAAATTTCAACATTTATCTCAAAGTAAATGAACACTCACAAATATACATGAAAGTAGATACTTTGAGAAAACAAAGATAATTATTCTATGTAAAGTAACGAAGGGGGAGTAGTATAGAGTGAAAAAAATGGCTATGTATTTGTAAAGGGATGTAGTAAAGATATAGCTTTGCATGATCTGTTTGTAATTACCTTAGGGGGAGTAATCCTGAGAGGGAGTTGTTTTTAAATTTTGAAGCTCTGTACTTGATTTACAAGTTAGACACTTATCAATTTTTTTGAATCTCTGTACTTGATTTGCAAGTTAGACACTTAGCAATTTTTCCTAAGTGTTGCCATCAATGCCAAAGGGGGATATTGTTGGCATTATGATGAAGATGATTGAGTCCTAGATGCTTGTAGTATGTTTTGGTGTTGTCGTTACTAGCAACAAAGTGTATTGAGAAATTTACATTAGATATAACAGTGGATAAAGTGATTGCATAAGGATTTTTCTAAGTATCTAGTGTATCGTTGATAACAAAGTCTGTGATGGTAATTCCAGTGTGTGGTGATAATTTTGAGGATTTAGATGATGCAATCATACACACAGTATCTAAAGAGTCATGTTTACCTACATCTATGATCACACATATGATTCAATGTACAGGTAGATATTTGAGGCAAACACCAATGATATCAAAAAATAATAGTGAACAGTCAAACTGATATAGTCATGGTTGGATAAATCGATTCAATGGTGAAGTCAAAGTCAAAGACCGATTAGTTTAAGTTTTGAATTGTTAAGGGATGACATTATACATCACAATTTCCTATGTTGGTGTGATCTCTTATGAATTTTGTTTGAGATTTGGAGGCCAACTTAGGTAACATGTTTTAGGGTTATCCCAGTGACCTAAATGTGTTTATATGAGATGAAATAGAGATGTTGTAGAGAGTATTTGATGATGTTGTGACTGTGATTGTTGAAGGAAAAGTTTGTATAATCAAAGTAGCACAGTGAGAAGTACAAAAGCGGATATGTTAGGAAGAAGGTACCATTATCAGGTCATTCTTTGAGTTTCTTAATTAAGGCAAGTTTTAACAGGCTTCCAGACTAAATCCTTTAACAAGGTTACTCCTAACAGGGTAAGTAGGATCCTTTAATAGTTTGACTCTCAGAAGGAGTTTCAAATCCCTTAAAAAGGTAGTTCCTAACAAGACTTTTGTATTAGCTTCTAACAGGGCTAAAGATACTTTTAACTGGGTAACCCTTAGCGGGGTCATGTAATGCTCCTAACAAGGAAAGACTTATTGGTACACTAGTGATATTTGTGGGTGAAAATTCCCGCCATGGTTTTTCCCTCTAAAAAGGGTTTCCATGATAAAATATTGGTGTCATTGTGTTGATTTTGCGAATGTACAATTTTTTATGCTTTTATGTTATATTTAGCTTTCCATGTTGGTTACTTTGGAAGTTGTTGAAAAGAGTTTCTAGATATGTGGTTCAGTTCCTTATAAAATTAATACGCACTGTGTTGGTGTCTATTAGTCATGATGTAGTCCTTTGGTTTGCACTTCTATCCAAGGTAGTGAGCTCACAAAGTGTGGGTTTTGATCGTCTAAGCTAGCTCTTTCATTTTCCTTAATAAAAATATCTTAGTCATCTTGCATGTTTGGGTAACTTTCATTTTATCAATCTAAACAAAATTGGACACACACACATAAAATTCTAATTAGAACTCAATTTATCTAATATTCAATTAAGCATCTAGACTGTCACATTAGCCAACATTTGAATCGTATCTTGAAACTTCCTTGAATTTCATGCCCAATAGCACTCCTAGCTAGCAATGTGAGGTGGTTAAAGGGAATCATGTATCCCTTGAGGTTTTAATTGACCTCTTGGTTGGTGAATTATTTTCTTCATCACATTTTGGTGAACCTGACATGAACAAGGAACCTATCAAAGGTATTATGACAATTACAGTGTGACGATGGTAACCATCAGTCTAATTTTCCCACAAGACTAGAGGGTGCCTGAAATAAAGATATCTTTCACCCCTCTAGACGATCCGTAATATAGATAGTCCACTCCTCTATATGTCCTGGCTTCCATCAATGACATCACTATCAGGGGGTGTCTTGGACGTGAACCCCTCGTGTTGAGTTGACATAATCATGAAGGAGGTCCTCTTTGTGAATGGATTGAATCGGGGAAGGTATGATGAGTGTGGTGCAACCATCCATACGCATGATGAAATGTCCTTTCCTTCCTTAGGATCAACCATGTTGACCATTCATATGGGCCCCAAGGCTGTCTTCTCCACCTTCATTGTGATCCCCAAATTGGACCTCTTCTTGGTCATGCTAGACATCCCCTAGTTGACTTCCATGGGATTTGTCCCTTCATTTGTTCACAAATGCCTAAAGTTCCTACATAGATAGAATATCCATATGGTCTAGGACACTAGGTATAGTCCATTGGTCTCATGTGGGGGCTTTAGCCTTGATCATTTTTGGCCTAGTCCAATTTGGCCCCTGCTTCCCTGACAAGATGTCACATTCCTTGTGTATCAGGTATACAAGGTGTAAGGAAACTCAGGTGCGGAAACAACTTCCTACACTAATCTCTATAGGAAATTATTATGCAAATTCTTTTAAATCCTTACAATTTCAGATTCGTTAACTACTTTAACAATGATATTGCAGCCACATACCATGCATACAGAAATGTCACATTCCTTGTGTATCAGGTATACAAGGTGTAAGGAAACTCAGGTGTGGAAACAACTTCCTACACTAATCTCTATAGGAAAGTATTGTGCAAATTCTTTTAAATCCTTACAATTTCAGATTCGTTAACTACTTTAACAATGATATTGCAGCCACATACCATGCATANNNAAAATAGAGAATGACACAATGATTTACCCTGGGGAAAACCTTTCGGTAAAAAACCCCAGCACTCCAAAACCTGCACAATGTATTATCTTCAACACAATGGTTACAACACACTTGCAATGCAAGTTCTTTCAGGAGATAATCGACACTCTAAGACAAATCCAGTAGCACCAGATCATACCAACAATACACTCTTTTCGTATCCTTTCCTGTAACCCTAAAAAAACACTTATATCATGCGCTTTCCTTTTTAGGGCAACTTCCAAGGATATCCGTATTAGGGTTTTACCATTCTCTGAGAAAATAGGAACCCTAAAAATTTTATCAGTTGGGAAAAAAAGAGGAAGAGTGTAAAGTACTCAACTTTATCAGTTGCCACATGTCTTGCATGTCTTCACCTGTCATTGAAATCTCCTAGAAATAGCTCTTACATGTCATAGGAATCTGTCATAACCATTTCAGCCATG
>MU223111.1:1197770-1222055 GCA_018584345.1 Thuja plicata | reverse complement strand
CATCAACATGCCAACTAGACATGTACACTCACACTTAATTACATTATTTGCAAGAAAATACATTTTACAAAACAAATAATAAGAATAGGAATTATCCAAGGTTGAGACACCTTATTCCTAACACAAGGATGTGGAGATGACCTTGTAATCCATGGCATCTTTAGTTGTTCTACCTCCTCATGAGGCTTGAAACCTATTTCCTCATCTACCCCTTCTTTGTTAGAGGCTCATGAGAAGTAGATGCACCCATGGTGCCTAAACCGAAGCTGCATTTGCCTCTTGCAATCCCCATCATCCTGTATATTCCTCGCCCTACCACTTATGGCCAAGGAAGGAGGGAACACAAAGTTACACAATCTCCTTTGGTTCTAAGTACTTAGCCTTTGAGGGAACTATTTTTCCCCCAGCTACCCACAGGGAAAAAATGGGAAGGTCTCTCATGATTGAGCCTCTAGTATCCTCTACATTATCCCTATCTCCTACTCCATCAATTGGGCATCCTTCATTGTCGACCACGACACTGTCACCCTCTTTATGGAGAAGGATGGTGATGATCCTCTGTAGCCTTCTTAGTAGGGCCTGCATTTACACCAAAATTAGCTTATGTATGAGCATAAGCGATGTTGGTAAGAGAGAGCCCTATCTCATGAGGCAGTTGCAAAGGTGGATAGTACATCTTCAAGGTCTGCATCTGCCCCTATCTCTACATCTATGTCTAATTTTTCTCTTTCCTCCATGACCCATTAGCCTTCTTCCACCTTCGTCATGCTTCCCCCAGCACCAAAAGTGACTATTGGGCATCATGCTAAGTGGGTCCAAGTGTTCATCTCTTCGTTGCAGGAGTCTCCGCTAATCACCACCTTGCCCAAAATCCCTCTATTCTCTGAACCTATGCACATGTTGCATACAAATATTGACTTGAGCATAGTCATGCCTCCTCCACCCATCTCTACTCCATCTACTCATCTCCATGCCAGCTTTGTGGACATCCTGAAGCTAGCCATAGTGGATTGGAGGGATTTTCCTCCATCCTTTAAACAAAATTTTGAATTGGGCCCTCTTCTAGAGTTTAGATTTCGTAAGTTTGTTTTGGTAGACCCTCTTTATGTTTCAGTTCTCGTAGTGGATCAAGCTTTGACTTCTCTCAAGTTCATCTTTGCCCCTTTTGCAAAGGTTGGCGAGGATGCTTCTTCATCTTCACCTCCACATGGATCCCCTGCAAGAACTGATGATTTCACTTTCAATTCATTGGAGGAGATTCTGGCATTGACAACGATCTTCACATGATCTTTCTCACTCACCATGGTGGAGCTCTTGGATGATAACTTGTCAGAGGATTCATCCTTGACCCTAGCTATTGGTGAGGCACCTAAGACTTCCTTAACATCCATATCATTGTAGTGTCAACCTCCCTCCCCACATGATCAAGATTGGGAGGATGAAAAACTAATGATGGATAACCTATGAGGGTCGGAACCGCTTTTGCATCTGTAGATTATAATGTGTTTGTATGTGTTCCCTAGTGCTTCTCTTTTAATTTTGCTCCCTCCTGAAGGAACCTTTTACTCTATTGGTACCTAGAAATAGGGGGTTTTCTATCATGCATTTCTTCTATTTGTTTCCTAATTCTTCTATCTATCATAATCTTGACTTTCGATATTTGGGGATGATGCAAAGTGTTTGAGGCATTTAGGCACCCCTTCCACGTTGACCCAAATTTTTATTTTTCCTTCATGTGCTCTTCCTCAAATCCAAGATCAGGTTGGTAGTGATGAAATATCCCTTGAGAATAGACATATGTCTACGCTTCTGGGTTCTGATGCCAATCCCTTGGATCCCCCTATCTTTGTGTAGGATGTTTTTGAAACATGTGTCACTGATCAGGAAGTGACATTCCATGACACCATCTCATATATTTTCATGTCACCTCATCTTTCTCCTTCCTTGGAATGGTCTATGCTCCCCTCTAAGTAGCATAGTCCATCCCAAGGGGGGTTGTGTTATGTGCATGTCTTTGATCTTGTTTTACCTAACGATGTCCTACACCACACGTTTTTCTCACAATTTTTTTTTTAAATTTTGGCATCATCTTCATTTGTGGGGGCCAAACCACCGATCTATGTCTTAGTCTTTCCCTATCATACACCTATCTAACTTAACACTATGTGTATCAAAAATGATCTTAAGCCACCTTATCACACACCTATCTATCTCAACGCTACGCATGTCGGCATACTATGCCTAAGCCACCCTATCACATGCCTACCTATCTCAATACTATGCACGTCAACACACCATCAAAGTCTCCCTATCAGATGCCTATCTAGGATTTGCTACACATGTCAGAGCTTATAAAAAATTTCCCTATCATATGACTTGGCATAACACAACTTGCCAGCTATATTGACATACTATCAATGATCTATATCATAGGGTGTCTTTATAATCTAGTATGCTTGTCTGCAACTTATATGCTAGATCTGGCTTAGTTTCAAATCAAGAATTCTTAGCTAGAAGAAACTCCACTTTAGCCCAAGACACAAAAATTCATCACCCCACCATCCTTGTCACCTTGCCAACTCATCATATGACACAGATTCCACACAATGGATCCCTCGTGATCTTCAAATGTGTGCATTCCAAGGATATGTCAGCATGACATGCTCTCATCTATGAATCTGTAGATGCATAGAGGACCATTTGAACATTACAAACCTACCACCCTGCAAATGTAAAACCCAAAATGATGGGTTCCTACACGGGATTCTATCCAGGTTGTTCAAAAACCCTTCTCTTGCATGCATTTGGCCTACTTGATCAATTTTGCAAGCTTCTTGGCTATCAATCACAGTTTTGGCAATCTCCTCTTGGCATCTTAGACCTTCATTTCATCCATTTGCACTTACCTCCATTTTTAGCCTACATAGGTTTCACCATTGTTGAGCAGCTCCAAGCTTCCATACTTGGCTTTACGTCACACATTCAAGCCCTTAATCTCTATTGGAGAGTTATCTCCATATCCTTTGTGTCTTTGAGAATTTTATCTCTATCTTAACATCTCTATTTAGTTTTATTATAATTGTTATCTTCATTCCAGTTATCTAACACCAGTTATCTCATCATGTCTAACAATTGTCCATCGTCTAACACCAGTTATCTCATCATGTCTAACAATTGTCCATCGAGGTGGAAACACCAAAGCAAGAGTTTGACTGAGGAAAGCCTCTTAAATGACCACAACCATTCTCCTATTTGTGCTTCTGTAGGTTTTTATTTTTGAGTTTGTAGATTTGGGAGCTCCGTTTGGACCACATTATCAACCATCAAATCATGTACTTTCTCTCCTTCTCACTTTCTCTCATTTCATTTAAGCATAAAGTATAAAATCTAGTTGTTTTACGTTTAAATCTATCATTTCATTATATTTTCTTCTATTTCACGCATTTAGACTACTTTTCATCCTATCCATTTATGTTACGTTGCTTTTGCTTTATTACATTAGCTTAGTTCCATATTTTGTTTCCCATCTTTTGGTTTTATTGTGACCTGTCCATACCCTGTCCATATGAGATGCCAGTGCAACGCGCTGGTGTCCATCAGTCATGCTATAGTCCTTTGGGCCATGCCTTTGTCCAAGGTAGTGAGCTCACGAAGCTCAGGTTTTGATCGTCTCAGTGAGCTCTTTCATTTTCTATAATCAAAATATCTTGGTTAACTTGCTTGTTTGGGTAACTTGTATTTAATCAATCTAAACACGCTTGGATACACACACATAAACTTCTAATCAAAACTCAATTTATCCAAGCTTCACTTAAGTATCTAGACCATTACATTAACCAACATTTGAATCATAGATCAAGAAAATTCCTTGAATTATGTGCCCAATCTTCCTAGCACTCCTAGCTAGTAATACGAGGTGGTTGAAGGGAATCGTGTATCCCTTGAGGTTTTAATCAGCCTCTCGGTTGGTGCATTATTTTCTTCATCACAGTAGTTAGCATAGCCACCTAGGAGAACACATGTTAAATGGTACATGAACATGAAATACATCATATTTTGACATGACCAAATGCATCGTTCCTAACATATACTTTGATCCTAGTGAAAATAATTCATTCTTGCCACACAACCTACTAAATAGTCCTGATCAATGCTTATAGCCAAAGGGTGGAGATAATTTTATTATCTCAAGGTCAAGTGAAAATCATTCTAGATGTTGATACAAGAACCACCATTAGGGGACGAGCCTCAAACTCAATAGAGATTTCCAATTGAGTTTATGACTTAACCAATACCAACATTCATTTAAAAATGGACATTTTAGGAGAAAGTGATTCTTTATCTCCACATCTTTTGAGCACATAACCGAAGAAAAGAGAGTAGCTAGACCAACATACAAGAGATGATCACTAGTTAGAATTCTATACCTTAGAGCTAATTGTGCAAAGGATCCCACCTTCTAACTTGACTAGCTAATATTATAATACATTTTAATAATTTTTAAAAAACTGGATCCTAAAAATTGCTAAAATATTTTTAGAATATAATTAATAAATTAGAATTATATTTTAATTATTAAATATAATTAAGACTAAATTTGATATTTTTTAAATAATATTCTTGTATAATAATTATTTACATAAAGTATAAAAAATTATATATTAGAAAAAATTAATTAAGGCTAAAGTTATAAAATTGATTAAAGTAACATTATCTAATTCTATTTTATTGCAAATAGTTGTAGTTGTTTTATAATTATTTTACCTTTTTAATATTTAATTAATAAGTTAGAATAAATTTTATCCTATTCACTTGTACCATTTTAATTTTAAAAAATGTTATAATAAATCCTAATAATTAAAAAATAATTTACAAAGAGAAGAGATATCCACAATCCATGATAGTAACAAATTAACAATTTCTGGATTTGATTGTGTTATGAATTTTTGCATAACAATAATTTACATATAAAAAAATTGCCTAAAAAATTCTATAATGGGAGTGGATCTCACAAATTAATTTTGACTATTCAAGAACAGTACCTAAATAATTGGTAACAAAATTTAAAAAGAATTGATTTAAAAAAAAGAATTAATCACTGGTTAGAGTTACAAATTGTAAAATGATTGTAGTAATACTAACCGCTAATAGCAAGGACTAATAAGTGATATAGTAACTATATATAAGTAATATTTTATTAAAATGAAAAATTTCCACAACAAAAACTATTACAAAAAGATCAAGAAAAAATAAGTGGTGCAATTAGTATGTGTTAGTTTTTAATATCACAAAATATAATATTAGTTTATAATAAGGATGAATGTTGAAAGAAATAGTTTTAACAATTAACAATTGAAATGAAACTCTATATTATAATAATCACACATTTCTCTTAATTTTTTTTATATCTAATAAAGAAAGTTGACTTGTATAGGTATATAATAATAGTTGTAAGTCTATTTCACAAATTTATTCTTTGATTTATAATTTTGAGGTTAGATTTATATTGAAAATAATATAGTTTGAAAGTAATTGTTCAATTTAGTTTATTCTCTTATAAAAATGATTTAAACTGATTTAAAAGACTTTAGATACAATATATATAATTACTTATCATCTTATTAACACAATAAACATTGTAAATTTTTTTGTGAGAATCACAAATGTTTTTATTAAAAGCTAAAAACAAATGATAATGAACAATCATTTGGTGAAAAATATACCAAATTGGAGGAGACATGATTAGTACAAAACATACAACAATTTAACAGCTCTCTACTTTTGTTCGAACAGCAGACGAACTGGTCAGAATAACCATTAATGCCTTTTAACCCAATCCTCCGCTTTGGCACGCAAGTTTACTTGGGTGCAGGTGCCGCAGAGGGACGTCAAATCAAACACACAAATTTTGTACTGACGGTTCTGTGATTGTCAAATTTAAATCTCTACATTTTGTGTGACAGTTATATTGACGTCAATTTTAAGTCATTGGCTTTTCGTATGACGGCTCGATGGACGTCAAATTTAACTATCAAATTTTGTAGTGACGGTAATTTGGACGTCAAATTTAACGTACTAAAATTTTGCATGACGGTCATATGAACGCCAAATTTAACGTCCATATTATGATGTGACGGTAATTTAGACGTCAAATTATATCCGTAGAATTTTGGCGTGACGTTCATTTGGACGTCAAATTTATTTATCAATATTGAAAAAGTGACGGTCATAGAAACGTCAAATTTAAAGTATAGTAATTTACTGTGACGGCCATATATACGTCAAATTTAAAGTATAATAATTTACTGTGACGGTCATACGAACGTCAAATTTAATTTTCACAATCTAACGTGACGGTCATTTAGGCGTCAAATTTAATTTATTAAATGTTATTGTGACGGTTATACGAACGTCAAATTTAACCTGCCTAATTTTGACGACGGTCATATGAACGTCAAATTTGAGGTGTCTTAATTTACTATGACGGTCATATGAACGTCAAATTTAATAGACTTATATAAAAAGCGACGGTCATATGAACGTCAATTTTAAGATATAAAGTTAGGAAGCGACGGTCGTATGAACGTCAAATTTTTGTTAATAAATTGCTTTGTGACTGTCGTGTGAACGTCAAATTAAATGTCAAGCCCTGACCCTAAACCCTAAACCCTAATAACGTCAATTTTACTGAGCAATAATTTTCGAAGGAACAAAAATTCACAGGAATCATTTTACGATCGAATTTAAAAAATGTCTCCTTGTGAAATAAAAGCGAATTGTGCGTGCCGCGATTTAATATTATTGAAATATAAGCAAATTAATGGTGATTGTTGTGGTGTAAACCGTGAAGACAGCGGCAGGCGATATTTTAATTGGAATTTAGAGTACTGTGAGCAAACGCTTGTTGGGTAATTTTAATACCTGTTTCACGTTGTTTTAGTCTTGCAAATATTTTCTTTTAATGTCATCAATCATTAATGCTGCAATGGAGTTACTTCACGGTTGCCTATGTTTAATTATTGATGTTAACATCAAAATTTCATAAAATATATAATAAAACTTCCAGTTAATCGATAAGGACGTTTTCTTTTAGAATTGATGATAAATAAATATTGTAAATACCGGGTTCAAAATTTTTTTTTTTCTTTGAAATTAGTATGAAAATATATCAACTTTTGTATAATTTCATTTAATATCAAAATATATCAAATTTTGTATAATTTCATTTATTTCTATGTATCAATTTTAAAGTGTTAGGGAATTTATCAAAAGCAACACATATATTTTGGTTGTTGTGTGTCAAAAGCGAAGATTCATGAGGATATGATTATGAAGTGAAGGTTTGTATGCAATTGGAACATGTTACATTTCTTGTCTCTAGAGCATGCATCCTTATATTTGGTGTATTGAGGTGGGGAGAGATACACTAATATTAAGTAATGAAAGCATGTTATTATAATTTTCAAGTTTTCTTGCATAATCCAACATATATTGTATGATCATGAAAAACTACTAGTAATGAGTGATGGTGAGTTGGAAGGATGTCTTTCTTTAAAATGAATTTTTTGTCACTATATTTAGATTGTCAATTTTTTTCCTACTCTAGTCTCTACTAAAGTAGTTTGAGCAATCTAGTGAATATAATGAGGAATATTTTATCAAAATCATTGCTAGATAAAATGGAGAAGATGGATACAATTGAGAACCAAACATCATCACACTCATTTACTTTGCCACTTACAAACCCTTTCATTTGTATTAACTTAGAAATTATAGATTTAGATGTTGAAAAGGATAGAAAATTGGAGATTGCATGTGTTGTTATAGATGAATTTTCTTTTTGAAATGACTAAAGATATAAATCTAATAATATATCAATCCAAAAATATATGGCAAACATGGGTGAATGGTAAAAAATCTATGCAAAAACCATCCAAAAATAGTTATAAATAAATTTTTTAATGATGAAATATGGATTTTTATTTTCGAGAAGAATGTATTAAACATCTTACACAATGCTTCAAATGCCCATAGTTAAAATACGAGATTTGATACATGATACGAGATTTGATACATGATATGGGATTTTATTACATGATAGGGGATTTGATACATGATACAGGATAATAAAAATGCCCATAGTTAAAATTTTGAAATACTTAAATCAAATGTACTCAATATTTAATTATTTAAATAAAATGTAATAGAAAATAAGGCTTTATAAAGCCATTTGGAAAACAATGTAAGATAACTCTACTAGATATCTTTGTGTTCATTGCCCTTAGCATGTTTGCTCCATAGGACCATATATATAACAAATAGAGGATTTGCAATACGTAGCTTGTCTCATAAATGAAATTGACACAAAATAAAAACTTTCTTTATTGTCTAGGAAATTGATATGTAGGAAATGAGAAGTATAGTAAAAACAAAATTCAGGCATTGCCACGTTATTTGATAAAACTTCATATGAATATAATGATGAGTCTCTATATAACATCTATCAATAATTGAAAGCACAACATAGAAATGTTAATAACAAAATATTTTCACTTTCTAAATTGTATTATAAAAATAAAAATACTAAGAACACAAAATAATTCATCCTCCAAAAAGTAGTACAATGATATAATCTTCTTCAACATAGAAGCCATGAGCAATTTATTTTCTATTTTATATAAAGTAATGTAGTAAATTGTATAAAATCATAAAATGTGTCCAAAATTTTAGTCGACATATAAAAATAAATCACAAGTTCAAATTCTAGAAAGATAAGATATATGTACACTTCATTTATAATACAATCAAATACCTCCTACAAATAATACATAATAGTCCCACATTACTTCAAGCCTTACATGAAAATTCTCATAAGGATACAGGGGTGAGCAAAGGTTTTTCGAAGAAGTGTGCCTCAAGATTCCCAACAACAAGATCTTCAATCACCTTCTTCGTTTCCCAGGTTGCATTTCCCACATGCGGAACCAAAACAACATTTTCTAAGCTAAATAGTTCGTGTGGAACATGAGGTTCACTCTCAAAAACATCAAGACCAGCACCTTGAATCCGACCTTCATTAGAGCCTTCACTAATTCCTTCTCATCTACAAGGGCGCCCCAACCTATATTCACAAGTGTGCCTTTTGCTTCCAGTGCATCAAGAACTGCACAGCTTAAACATCACACACTAAGCTTTGACTTAGTGTGTGTTGTCCAATATGGACCCCACCTTCATCTTCTCTGTCTATTTCTTCTCTGTTTAACTGGGTCTTCTTTTTGTTTGGCAATAAATTGTTCGTACTTGTTTGACAGCAGGTTGGGAGAGTTGAAATGTTTCCAAAGTCACTTCATTGGCGGCTTTGCCTCACTATTTTTATTAACATCTATGCTTATTTAAGTTTTTTTACTTATATGTATATGTTTATGGAAGAGTAAATCTATCAACACATTTTTATTTATTATGATTATATTTAATATGTTTATTTTATTTAGTCTAGTTTTTATATTATATTTTTATTATAATATTATTTCTATATTTACTAATATTTAAAGTTTAAATAAAATAATTTAAAAGTGAAATAATAATTAAATAGTCTATATGATTTTATAATTTATTTTTTATTAAAATAATTAAATAATTAATTTTTTTATATGTTTATTACTAGATTGTATTATTTTTAATAAAATTTGTTTAAACATTAATATATTAAAATCATACATTAGGAATGATAAGATATTAAATAGTCTAGATCTTTTTTGTACTATTATAGTTGTTCCTCATTGTTTTATTTGTATTACCATTTGTAGTTTTTGTGGTGGTGTAACCTTTGGATTGCTACAAACTAAGCATTGTAAATGTTGTTATTACATTATACTCAATAGAAAAAAAATTTAAATCAAAGATAATTTTTTTTATTTTTATATTAACTATGGTAAAATAAAAAATATACAGCTAAGTATCCACAATGAAGTATTCACATCTAGAGGCAGGGCCTCACATGGATCA
Organism: Thuja plicata; assembly: GCA_018584345.1. Lineage (NCBI taxonomy): Eukaryota > Viridiplantae > Streptophyta > Pinopsida > Cupressales > Cupressaceae > Thuja > Thuja plicata. Next base: position 1,212,050 of record MU223111.1, on the reverse strand, counting down.
CGTCATAGTATCAAAATAGCCAATACATATATATCAAAAAGGAAGAGTATCAACTAAATCAGAGTATTAGTGCAGAAAAATGAAGTATTCACATCTAGAGGCAGGGCCTCACATGGATCACGTCATAGTATCAAAATAGCCAATACATATATATCAAAAAGGAAGAGTATCAACTAAATCAGAGTATTAGTGCAGAAAATCATCATGATTTTTAACCCAGGCAGTCCAGCCCATAGGTCCTTCCATCCAGACAATGCTTTTGTTTTCCTGGATTTGATTTAGCATAAAAATTTGTTCATTAGTAGCATCCTTGTTCTTACTGATCTCTTTGTGTAGCTTATTCACCGTCTTCTCGAAGATAGCCATATAATCCATATGCCTTCGCTAAGCATACCCATTTTTCATTTCGAATACGGACATGGTAGAGTGTCCCATTTGAGAAATCTGATAAGCTTTTCCCTCTCGATCATCATACTGATGCAAACCTGCGAGGAAATTTTAAAATGTGTGAGTTTTAAAAAAGACTCAGTAATGGATCTATGAATGCCCTGATACCTTTCTTCATTCCTGCATTTCCAAATCTGCCATAAGATGTTAGAAGAAAGGATGTTCCAAAGAAGATTAGTATCTTTTTTAAGACCCTGTATATGCCCATTAATCAATTCAAAAATATCTATGTATTTAGGATAAGTGATACCAAATAAAGCCCAGATCCTTTTAGCAAATTTATAGTAAAAAAGAATATGTCTGCAGGAGTTAGGACATTGGCAAAGGCTACAAAAGTCAGTAGGAGTAGGGTTTTTTCTTATTGGGAGTCTATTGAGAACCATCAACCATTTAAAACATCTGATTTTAGGATCAATAGGAGATTTCCACAATCTAGTAAGAATTTTCTTCCAGCAATTAGGCTCAGGAGAAGTATACTAGAAATTGTTAACATGATCTATAATACAATGGTTGTTATTCAGGATACTATAGACATTTTTGGCTTTAATTTTGTCAATCATAGTTTAATCAGGCCATTTGATGTTCAGAAATCTATTAGAATCAATAAAGCAGGTGGAGGGGAGATCCTTGCAAGCTTTGACATTCATGCTATAAGTCTTCTTATGCGCAATAGGTAAGTTAAATATGCTCCTTAACTCATCCCAGCTCATAAGACAATCATTCTCAAAAAGGTCAATAAAAATGGAGATACCCCAACTGGTCCAAATTTTAGTCGAGCACCCTTGGGACAGGGTAAGGGGCTTACCCAGGAGGTGTCCAACTTCCACCAAATGGACCTTTCACCATGTAGAAGATTATTATCATGGAAGGTCTTATTATAGATATACTTCCTAGAGGACTCCCAGGCTTTCCAAATGGTCTTAAAGACAACAAAACCTTGAATAGTAATAGGAAATCCACCTAACAGAAGATCACTAAAAGGGAGATTCTTCCAAGTCTTAGCCTTCTTAGGGAATTCACGTTCAATATTACTTCTGATAAGAACCTTCCATGGTTCATCCCATTCTAAGGAATGGAAGATCCACTTTGTGGCCAAGGCAATCTCCTGCACCTTAAGATCTTTTAAGCCAAGACCCCCAAGATGTTTTTCATTGCAACACTAGTCCCATTTAACCGCATGCATTTTTTTGTTTCCTTTACCATTGGACCAAAGGAAGTCCCTTATGACCTTCTGACTTTCCATAATTTGATAGTTATTGAAAATCCAAGCAGAAGAATAATAAATATTATAAGAGGATAGAATTTTTTGACAAACCTAAACCCTTCCAGCCAAAGATAAGGACGTGTTATACCATTTATCCATTTTTTTGGTAATTTTGTTCTTAACCCAGAGCCACATATCTTTGAGAGAAGGATCTATGGAAAAGGGAATGCTCAAATATCGTACAATATTATTGGGACCTCCCCACTCAAACCCAGACTTATTGAACCATCCTGGAGGTTGATCATCCCAGCCAAGGAAAATACACTTTGCCCGAGACAATCGAGCCCCAGAAATAGAGCAGAAAGAGTCTAGTTTTCTTTTCAGATTACTGAATTTCTCTTCATTCATATCAACAAATAAACTAGTATCATCAGCAAATTGGCAGTTAATCAAGTTATCATTATTGGGTAAGGTGATACCTTTGACCTCAGGAGAGAAGGTGTTATCTCTAAGAATGTAGGACAAAGCTTAAAAATCTATCACAAAGAGGGTAGGGGCGAGCATACAACCCTGTTTGATAGATCTGCCCAAAGCAAAAGAATCTGAAAGAGAGCCATTAACATCAACTTGGGCCAAGGCATCTTTGAGTACAAGTTTAGTGTACTTACAGAAAACTTTAGGGAACCCAAAAGCGCCAAGCATCATGTTAATAAAGCCCCATTCAATTCTGTCATATGCTTTCTCAAAGTCAAGGAGAAGAATAGCAGCGTTCTAACTAGAGGACTTAGCCCAGTTCATAGCTTCCCAGCTAGTTATGATATTTTCAAGGATGTATCTCCCTTTTATAAATCTGGTTTGCGTAGAGTTGATAAATTTGGGAATAATGTTTTCAAGTCTATGGGCCAGAATCTTAGCAAGAATTTTGTAAGACACATTAAGAAGAGTAATGGGATGCCAATTCTTGATAAGATTTTTGTCACCATTATTAGGGATCAATTTAATAATACCTCTGTTAATAAAGCTTCCTAGAGTGCCTTTGGCATAGGCTTCATTATAGAGATCAAAGAGATCAGTACAAATCCAACTTATGTTGGCTTTGTAAAAATCGACAGGAAGGCTATCAGGCCCAGGGGTTTTGTCATTCTTAAGAGCATTGATAGCATTTTCAATTTCCTCCATCGAGATGTTTTGACCAAGTAGGGCAGAGTCTTGCAGAGAAATTTTATTCGGGATAATGGAGCTGTAGTCTTTCTTGAGGGAGATGGATTCCTCATTTTCCTCAGAAGTAAACAGGTTTTGATAGTAAGAGGCAAAAGCCTTCTTGATACCATCAAGATTGTCTATCTCAATATTATTAACAACAAGTCTTCTAATGGCTTCATTGGCTTGCTTCTGCTTAAGAAGATTAAAAAAGAACTTGGTCCCCCTGTCACCTTGCTAGAGCCAGTGGGCACAACACCGAATGCTGGCCCCACGAAATTTAACCTGCTAGTGGCAACAGAGATCATCCTTAGCTTTAGACATAATGGGGACAAGGTTATCATCAGAAGGGTTGTTTTGGATGTCAATTTCAACAGATCTCAGCTTAGAGGAAATAATTTTTTCTGTAAACCTGTAGTCTTTGGATTTTTTCTGCCCCAGAGTTTGGAGAAGAGCATGCTAGACATGTATGTTTTTCTGCCACCTTTCAACACAAGATATGGAAGAGGAGTACATTTTTTGGTAATGTTCTTGATAAGCTAGATGACAGACAGGATATCAACATCCTTGAGAAGGGAAGAGTTAAGGATGAACCTCTAGTTTATAGACTTAGGGGGAGCTTGGGAACCATTGATCTTAACAAGCACAGAGATAGGATGGTGGTCAGATAGAGACGTAGGGGACACAATGACTAGGTTTCCTTACACATCAGGGATGAAAGAAAAATAGTTTTTGTAGGCATAAAATCTATCAAGTTTGGCATAAATTCGGGTAGGGCCTTGTTGGAAGTTACACCAGGTGTGCCACAAGATATGGTTAGTGTTATCATTGTCCTTTAGGGGGTCAAAAAAAGTTTGGAATGTATCATCTCATCCCACGGATCTTTCTCCAAATTCTTCCATGTGAAGGGACGACTGTGTTGACGGGGTTTTGCTGACCGGGTCCGCCAACAGTCATAAGTTGTCACCGGGTTCCAGGGAAATCGGCCAACTCCGCCTGTAAAGGTTGTCCGGGGGAAATAAATCCTCTGGGCCTTCAAGCACCTGGGTGTCGGGTCATGACGGTGCGGGGCTCAGTTGGGAGAGGTGACTGTTTTCGAGGGGGATAGCTGGTTACTTCAACTCATTCTTCCGGAGATTCAGTACAGTAAGGGTTTTCCCGGGCATTCTATACTTAGCAAATAAAATGAAAAAGATCCTGCAGGGTTAGAAGCATTTCATCTAACTACAGTCATGCAAAAATGTCCAGAACATCAACAATACTCTGAAAGACTACACTAAATACTGAAGAAATACACAACCATACATTAGCATTTTATCAGTAGCGGAAATAAAGAGGTCGTTAATCTACTTTAACATATCAGAGTGAAGGACATACAGAACATTAAAACATGAAATACCATTTAACTCAGAAGCAGGGATGCTAACAACATCATTGCCAAGAATCCTTCCTTCTTCATTAATATTTAGTCCAGCAGGCACTGGTGCGTGATACAATGGTTGCTCCAAGGGAGCATATAACTATCAAGAACAGAACAATGGAGCATTGAGCTCTGCAACTTAAACTCAGGAATTACTTTTGCTATTTCTTATGGACAACAAAATCATCAATTTTTCCGACCCTTGGAAATGGGCCGATCTGCCTATTTATACAACTCTTCTCTAACCCTAACCCTATTTTACATAGTTCAATAAAATACAATATCCGGGGGCCGGTACTACCTGCGCCACCCTACAAAAGACCTGGAGACGGAATAGGTCTGTCATGTCAGAAAAATAAGATAAGAATATACATCGGAAGAATCAGTCTCGAGAAGAGAGCCGGAGAGGTGAAAGAAGAAAGTAGGTCCTTCAAGGACCGAGGCTACATGCCTCATAAATGGGAAATGCGGGGCCCTGTCTCCAATGTGCCAGATGTACCCTTGAGCGGCACCTCGAGAAGACCACCCTGTCAGAAGGCCAACTGCCAAGCCGACGCCCCTTGATGCACCCAACTATCTTCTGACAATCTTATTAACCACTTCTGAAAGCGACCGGTCGGCCTCGGGGACCGGGACATAGATCATCTTAAAGAATACAAAATTTTGGATCCGAGACTTTGGGATCCGGGAACTTACACCCCCAAAAGAATAAAGAATACTTAATGCTCAAGTTTCCCCAGTTCCCGGAGAACGCTTAAGGCTACTTATTATCGTTGAAGGCCTAAAGGAGGTGGAAAATACCATCCTCGTCAATCTTTTTTAGGCTGGCCCTTCTGTGCCTGGCCACATCAACTAGTTCCCCCAGGTCCGGAACATTATTTCTGAACTCATCTGCCATCCTTGCGGCGTCATGGCCTTTAAGCACCATTTCGGTAAGTTTCATCATTTGGGCCCCATCTATCCCCTCCAGGGATTGATACCAAGATGCCATCATTTCATCAAAATTCCCCAAAATTGACTCCTCGGGGGTATAAGTACTTGTACCAAGGGGATCAACCCCGGAAGCTTTTATTACAAATGACTTATATAAATTAGAAGAATACTTCACTATGTTTACCTTTTCCTGTAAGGACTCTACTAGTTGCTTGGTTACCTCCAATGTGAGGTCTAGTCTGGAGTGCTGAGCCCTTATGAAATCAAATGATTCCTCACCCATAATTTTGGATTCATAAATTATGTCTTCCCCGAGGGTGAGGAGCTCTTCAAGCTCTGCCTTCCACGCCTGGTAATTCTCAGCGTCACTCTCCCATTTCTCAATCAGCGCTTCTACCTGGTGAATAACCTGTCGGGCCGTATATAGATCAGGGAGAGTAGACACCAGGAAACGCCGGGTGTTTCCTACCTGTAGAGCGACCCATTCGTCTACTGCTTGGGCCTTCTTTTTCATTACTCGCAGGGAGTCTATGTCGCTTTGCGGTAATTCCTCTGGTGTGGAGGTCTCTGGAGGGGCGGCATTGAAGGGTCAGGCTAGCTCGGTAAGCAACCCCATAAGGTTTGCATTCTTTTCTTTCTCAGCTTTGAGCCTCTGGGCCTCTTTTTTGTATCAGGCTTCAACTGCCCTCGCTGCCTCCTTTAGCAAGTCTACTTCGCCTTGCTTTCCTCTTTTACCCAGGGATACCTCTGCGATATTGTAATCTACGGGGTCCGCGTTCGCTTCATCAGCATCTGGGGCAGGCGTTGCCACTACTGTAACTGTCTCTCCGCCCGACCCAATTCGAAGAGTGTGAACTGTCCGGGCTTTCTTTGATTTTGGTGGGGCCTGAGCTAAGGCCATCATTTCGGCCAGGGAGAGAGAGATCACCGGAGCGGATTGGGATTTTCTTTTCCTATTTTTCACCAGCCATGGAGGTGGGAGAGGTGGCCTTCCTACCAGAGTTTGTTCTTCAGATTCTCTCCTGGTGTCCGGTGGCGGCTGCTCCTTTTCAACATTCATCTCATCTGTTCCTCTCCCTGCCGGAACCTCTTCTGCAGCAATGTCCTTTTCAATTTCTATCTCCTCAGCCTGGTCCTGGATGTCAATCGATGGGTCTGGACCCTGGTCGGCTTCCTCGGGAATCTCCTCTTCATGCTACTCTTCTTCTTCCTCATCTGTTGGCAATAGGGGAGGTATCAGGCCGAGATTCAGAGTTTGGGCCGCTGTGATTACCTTCCCGAAGGTTGCTCCCGGGAGTGGCCTTGGGAACGCGATGGCTGGGGTTACGGTTGATCTCGAAGGTCCAGGTCCGGGTTCCCCAGCGGATGCCATCTGTTCACTTGGTGGTTGTTGGTCCACTCCCGTACCTTACTCTGCTTGAGCCCCAGAAATAATCTCCGGTTCTGGCCTCTTTTCTGTCTGCTGCTCTTCTTGTTCTGCAGTCTTTTGTTCCAGGTCTTCTGGATCGACAGCCCTTTGCTCTTTCTCCGGGACTTCCGTCTCCACTTGCGTGTCATCCCCTTGCAGATTTCTGAACTCATCGGTTACAAATAAGTCAAATTCTTCTTCCGGAGGGGGACTGGCTGGGATGTCTGCCTGCTCTTCTTCTTTCTCTGGTTTCGGGGAACTAGAAGAAAGGATCTCTACTTCTTTGGGGCGGGACGCCCTTGGCGCCAGTTTTGTCTTGGGCTGTTTGATGTGCTTTCTCTTCCTCCAAGTAATCAGAGGTGGCCCCGCATCAGCAATTTATGCTACCTCCGTGGGATCCACCCCCGTTTCCTTGACCATCAAGGCTGCCAACGATGGGGAGGAAGGAGGACAAATTGGTCCGGCCATGAGCGGGGGAGTGGCCAACCTCATTATTAATTGCTCCCTCATTTGCTGGGAGGCCGCCACAGATTGCTTGATCTTCTCTTGTATGTGGACTTCCTACGCGGAGGGGGTTATAGCAATTCCTTTTCCTTTATCTACGCCTTGTGAAGAAGTCCCGGCCCCTGGGCTTAATCTTGGTACCGGCAGTGGAGTTGGCCCTGGTGCTGGCTGGGCTACCCGGCGAGTACTCCCGGGGCACGCTTTCTTGAACTAGGCGTGGCTTCGCTCTACTACTTCCCGGGTGAAGTCTTCAATTGTGGGCGCCTCCTGGGCGGCCCAATTCATTGCCGGCAGTGCCATTTTGTCGATCCCCTTTTCTTTGTACTGGTGGTCTATGGTGGGGGCGGCGTTAGAAAAGCCCGGAGGGAATCTCCAGAGCTTCAATTCCTGCATCATTCTGGCTATCATTATGATGTAATGCCGGCTTCACACATCCATGTCGTCTTGGCAATCTGCCCAGAAGGCCTCCATAATTATTTGGTGGGGCTTCGAAGCCCGGGGCATTGCCGTTGCAATTCTGCCATGCAGATCAAAATTTCTCTGCGCCAAATAGAATTCCTGCAAGTTATAACTTTTCAGCTCGTTGTCTGCCTCCCTTGCGGCGGCCAGACTACAGGTGTAGTTCCCATAGGTGATTGGGAACGAGACGTTGGGGACCTTCTTGAGGCCAAAGAAGGTGTGCAACTCTAGTATTTGTCTGCAATATTCCAGCAGCACGATCTTGTCCCCGTAGTGCTTGGGCAACAAGTAGGGTTTCCCGGAGAAGCCAGCAACCCTAATGTATGTATGCTGCTGGAATTGGATATAGTAGTGACCATAACTACTAACCAATTTCATCGCCTTAGTGGACAGGCGATATCTGACATCCTGGGTGGGTGTGAGCATGTGGTAGTAAACGAAAGCATCATTTACTCGGCAGAAACTGGGGAAGTTGGCCTCCCATTGAATTTGTGGGAAATGGTCCCACGGTGCTTTCTGTCCCGGGCCAATCCCGAGTACTTTGTCAGTAAGTAGGCCGTTGGAGTGGGGCCTCTGTTGGGCCAAAGCCCAGAAAACATAAGAAGACATGTAGAACTTCTTCTTCTCGTTTAATTGCAAGAACTAGGAGTTGACATGATTGGAGATTATTGTCGCCCAGTCGAAAAATTCTCCCTTATTGGAGATGCCCAGTAGAAAGTAGTACATCCATTTTGCAAATTCCTGGGCGGAGGGTTGCCCAAATACTCGGGCCAATGCTATTATCCCCATCTGGATGCTCTCTTTGAATTCAGAGCGGGGGATATCTATCTTCATTCTCTTTGGGTCCCTCTTCGGGACCTTGAGCCAGTTGGTGTTCATGTACACCTAGGCAACATCCTCCAGTTGATTGAATTGTTTCAAGGCGTCCGTCCTTGTAACCACCGTGGCCCTGTCAAATTGTGGGATACCCAGGCCTGCTTGGAAAGTGACCGGGTCGAGGGACACCAGTGGAGTGGGGTATCCCGTGGGTTCTGCAGTTGCGAGCATGACGGCCCGGACAGAAGAGTTATAGTTGGCAGCCAGGGTTAGAACAAGCTTCGGGGACTGCACGGAGCATGGGAAGCAAGCTGCCTTGAGGATTCCAGAACCTCCGATATTGGTTGCTAGTTTGTCTCCAGCTTGTCGCTGGATATGCATTATCTTTACCAGGGCCTGCATTTCTGCCCAAGTCCCGACACTGGCATCGGTCATCAGTTTTACCTTGGACTCAATCTTTGAGCCCACAATCTCATTATCTTGTACAAACTTCATGGTGAGGGGCAGCTTTGCCAGGGCCTTCTCCATTTTTGACTTTGCTGCTGCCCTGGTCTCGGTTGTGGTTGGTAATTCTGGACTTCCGGGAGGGGATGATGCAGACGCTTTAGACATGTTTGGAAGATGAAGTCTAGACCTGCGAGACAAAATGACCGTTAGAACATATTTATCAAAATAAAATAGTTACTCCGGGGTCCGAGAACTTACGTCCGCGCCATTTGTCTTTCCTGAAAAGTTAGTTTTATGCAAAGGTGTCCTAAAAGAAAAACATAAACTTAGAATGTTCATTATATCTCCGGATCCGAGAAATTTTATCACACTTGATGAAGACATAGGACGAATGGTGGAAAGAGGCCCGAGGCCCAGAGAAATGACTGTTAGCAAAGAAGAATGTGGAGGTAGGTCCACGTGGACGCCACGTGCGTTAGCATTGAATGGATGTGATGGTGATGACAGCGGAGCCAACTGTTCGAATGCGTGAAAAGGGAAAGCCACTTGGCTAGAAGTAATTGCGCGCATGGGAAATAAATGGGGCTCTGATAGCCTTGATGGAGGAGAGAGAAAACCACCTGTCTAAAACTGGTCGAGAGCCGAGTTTCAAACAGGTGGTTTTCTGCCTCGAAGCAAGCTTGGAGGCAAAAAACCAGAAGCAAAGGCGACTCGACCAGTTGGTTGAGCCACCCGGAAGGATATATATAGAGCCAAAGGATATATACATGGAAAGGAGGAGATATACATGGGTTATCTATAGATATGCACACATGTACATGAATATACACACGGGGTGACTCCCGCAGAAAAACCAGACAAGGCAGAAATAAATATATACAATCATTTACATTACACACACCTTTTACAAACTTCACATTATTTACAGGAAGACCATTATTTACATGATTTACATTATTTATCGACAGACAACCGCTGCATAGAGGGTGGACAACCCTCTGGCAGAGCTGACCCACCAACGGGCAGTAAGACCCAAAAGAAAAAGAATAGACACGACAAAGAAACGAAGCAAAACGAAAACAAAACCAGGCAAACCCAAGGAAAAACTAGAAAATGGAAGCAAAACAAAGAGGAGGAAAGGCGAAACACCAACCTGAAAATGCAGAAGGCGGAGGAAAGGAGGGATTACCGAAAGAACTCTGCAACAACTCGAGTCGTTAGGCTACCAAGATCACCACCACGAAGCACTTGCGTATGTCTGAGAACAACAGAAGGTGTTAAGCTTTGATTATCACAAATTCTCTGTAAATGCTCTGCTAATCACTTTGAAAATGCTTTATTTTTCTCTAAGTGCTCAAAGGTTTTAATCATGGTAAGTGTGAAAATGACAGGTAAGTCTATTTATACCCGCGGTAAAAAGTAATCCCCCTCCTTCTGGAGATTTCAGGCTAGGCGAAACCTCCGGACTCCGGGCCCGAGGATTCCTTACGATGATATTTTTAGGAACATAATAGCAAAGAATTTCGGAGTCTGAAATCCGATTTCCAACAAAAAGGCAACCTCCAGGATCCGGGATCCCGGAGGGGAAAACCAAACCAAGAAAACAACACACACCGAGGAAGAAAACCCCGGAGAAAGAAAACAAAAAGGATAAGAAAGACAAGGCCAAGCCGCAGCAAAAAGCAAAGCAAAAGAAAAAAAGGGGACCCAACATTTTGCACACAAAATGTATGGACGGGGATGCAGGGCATAACAAATGGCGACTATCTGGGACAAATGCCTTTGCGCATTTGAGAACCATAGAACCTCTGGTTAGCACAACTGGAACAAATCCAGCTCCCAAAGTGTTTGACAAGCTGAAAGTAGCATATCCGAGAGAACCAGACCACACAGGAGTCAGTCCGTAGCCTTTCACCAGTGGTGTCGTGTGTTCTTTGGAAGGAAATCAAGCCGATGACCTTTGGGAGGAATAGAGAAGCGGTACTAATTACATCGAACCATTCATCAATTTGATTGCTTCCCCCCGGAGACCAGAGTTTCATCTCGCTTGTCCTCTTATTATTTTATTTATCTTCAGGTGGGGAAGGCGGTACTTCTTTCACCATTGAGCCTAAGCTTAGCTAAGTTCAAATGGTGGTACTTCTTTCATCTATCCACCTATATTTGGATATTTGGAGAGGGTAAAGCTCTGGACCCGAGAGGAATTTCTTTGGATTTTCAGACGTGGATCAACCAACCAGTATAGCTGATCTACCCTCGACGTGTCCGATTACTTGTTCCTTGCATTATTATTCTATTCACTGATTGCCAGATTGCCGGAGAGAACGCCCAATGAAGATTCCTCAAAATGTGCCATAACCTGCAAAAAAATCCCAGAGACCGGGTTGATTCCACCGTGATAAAGATAGATTCTAAAGTTCACCATGCCGGAGGCATTGCACTAGAGGCCAAAGTTATGCGAAGCATTCCAGTTCCTACAAGATGGAACAAAATGCTGGGACCAAAAGAAAGCCGAAAGTGAAAATAAAGACAACAAAACAAAAGGGGGAGACTGCCCCGGAGGACAGCCGACAGGACTATTTACAAGGGGATATTTACATATAATACAACTTCGGACAAACTTACCCTTATTCGAAGTAATGTTTGAGAAACTGCCCATTAACAGGCAATGCGACAGGTTCTCCAGTTAAGGTGTTAAGGCGGTAAGTATTTGCCCCGCAGATTTTTGAGATTAAGTACGGTCCGAGCCAGAGCCGTTGGAACTTGGTATGCTTTCCTTTCTTCTCCCGGGCCTTATCCCACAACAGGACCAGGTCCAAAATCTGAAAAGCCTTATATTGGGCTCTTCTGCCAAACCACCTTTTTACTACTGCTTGATGATGCGCAAAGTGTTCAAGGGCCGCGTCTCATCATTCTTCCATTCACACCAGATTCAAAAGTTGAACCTCCACAATGTTGTCCCTGTTGTTAAATTCCTGCATGAACTGTAAAACTGGGATTTGTAAATTGACTGGGAATACAGGGTTCTGGCCATAAACCAGGTGAAATGGTGATGTCCACAGGGCGACCTTAATATGAATACGATCCGCCCAGAGGGCAAATTTTAGTTTTTGGTGCCAATCCTGGGGATTTTGTTCTAACAAATGTTTGATCACCTCAAGTAGATTCTTGTTTGTTGATTCAGCAACGCCATTTCCCTGGGGGTAATAGTTGCTGGAGAATTTCAGTGTGATCTTTCTATTGTAGGTCCATTCGAGTAATTGTGTGAAAGAAAATGCCGGACCGTTGTCACATACTAAAGCAAAGGGCATTCCAAACCTTGTGACGATGTTTTCCTCCATAAATTTGATAACTACGTCTGTCATGTTGTTTTTGCAAGGTATAGCTTCAGACCACCGAGTACAGTAATCAGTCGCAGTAAGGATATATCGGTGGTTGGTAGATGAGTTGGGGTTGATTTCCCCGATGAAGTCAAGTGCCCATTGGGAAAAGGGTCTAGCCTCGTAAACTAGTTGCAGGGGCACGGCCGGGTTGCGCTCATGATGTGCTGCAGTTTGACAAGTATGGCATCTCCTAACATGAGTGTAGACGTCTTTAAATACGTAGGGCCAATAATATCTGGCCTAAAGTATCTGATGGGCAGTAGCGTCAGCTGAACCATGCCCGGTTCCAAACTGTCCATGGAATTCATCAATTATTTTCACAGCTTGGTCCCTGTCGATGCACTAGAGGTACACTCCTTCGTAGTTTCGGCGGTAAAGCGCAGAATTTTTAATCATAAAATGGGCACTTTTCATCCATAAGACATGGCGTTTGTAGGGAGGTAATCCCTCTGGGCATTTATTGTTTAGCAGCAAGTACACCAAATTGATATACCACGGGTCTTGGGTAATAGACTCCACCGTATAAGTTTGACATTCTATGTGGGGAGTCTCTTCTGCGATTGTTCGACTTAGTCCCTGGCCTCAGACTATTTTCATGGGCTGCATCTCTAAGTCATATTCCTGGAGGATGGCCATCCATTTTCCCCGTCTCTCACCCAATTCACTCTGCATCAGTAGAGATTTGACAGCCTGGTCCGGGATGATAGCATGCACTTTGCTCCAGAGAATATAATGCCAGAATTTCTTCACGGCGCGAACTAGAGCAAAGGCCTATTTTTCCAGTGATAAATATCGGACTTCGGCGTTCTTAAAGGGGGAACTCATGAAAGCAATTGGTCATTCTTCCCCTTTAACCTTTTGGGTCAGTACTGCCGCAGCAGAATGCGGCGAAGCAAACAAGTATATGTAAAACAGGAGGGAATAGTCCAGACTAGCCAGGACAGGTGCCTCCGTTATGGTCTATTTAATTTGGGTGAATGCCCGCTTAGCTTCAGGAATCCACTCAATTTTGGTATCCTTTTTCATCATTTCATTGAGTGGTTTGACTATTTCTGCGAATCCCGTGATAAATCGTCGCACGAAGTTGATTTTTCCGAAGAAGGATCACATTTCTTTCTTGCTGTCAGGCATCTGTAAGTTCAGCAATGCTTCGACTCTATCAGGGTCTATGGATATACCCTTCTCAGAGACGATATGTCTGAGTAACTTCCCTTTGGTGACCCCGAATATGCATTTCTTAGGGTTGAGGGATATTCCATACCGGCGGCATCTCTCGCAGATCTGAGCGAGGTGGGCGGCGTGATCATGCCTGTCCCGGGAGAAGATGATCAAATCATCCATGTAGATGATTATGCACCGATTTACAAGGCCTTCGAATGCAATGTCCATGGCCCTCTAAAAAGTAGGCCCTGCATTGATCAAACCGAAGGGCATTCTTCTATACGCAAACGTTCCCCACTTGGTGGTAAACGCTATTTTCTCTTTGTCCTCATACTTGACCATGACCTGGTTGTATCCTGAATATCTATCCAAGAATGACATCATCTGAGATCCGTTTACTATCTGCAGCACCTCATCCAAGGAGGGGAGAGGGTGATTATCTTTTTTAGATGCCTTGTTCAAATTTTGGAAATCCACGCAAAGGCGGATCTCACCGTTCTTCTTCCTGACTGGGACCAGGTTGGCAACCCATGTAGTATGCCGGATTGGAAAGATTATCCTGGCTGACAATAGTTTTTCTACCTCTTGACGGATCAGAGGCTTTATCAGGGGGTTGACCGGTCTTTGCTTCTGAAAGGGCTTAGTGTCTGGCTTTAGGAGAATAGTGTGGGTCATGATGGATGTGTCATATATCTTTAAATCTTCATATCCCTAGGCAATTACATCAATGTATTCTTGGAGAACCGCGAGAATCTTCTCCTTTTCCTCAGGGGAGCATGAGGTACCAATGTGGATGATCTTTTCTTCACCGGGCTGGCCGATGTTAACCTTTTCAAACTTTCCTCCCTCAGGGGAGGATGATACCTTCTCACGGGCCCGAGGGTCTGAATCAAAGATT
>MU223111.1:1177173-1188752 GCA_018584345.1 Thuja plicata | reverse complement strand
GCCTTTCCTGAAAAGTTTTTTTTATGCAAAGGTGTCCGAAAAGCAAAACATAAAATTAGAATGTTCATTATATCTCCACATCCGGGAAATTTTATCACACTTGACGAAGACATAGGACGAATGGTGGAAAGAGGCCTGGGGCCCAGAGAAATGACCGTTAGCAAAGAAGAATGTGGAGGCAGGTCCACGTGGACGCCACGTGCGTTAGCATTGAATGGATGTGATGGCGATGACGGCGGAGCCAACTGTTTGAACGCACGAAAAGGGAAAGCCACTTGGCTAGAAGTAATTACGTGCATGGGAAATAAATGGGGTTCTGACAGCCTTGATGGAGAAGAGAGAAAACCACCTGTCTGAAATTGGCCGAGAGCCGAGTTTCAAACAGGTGATTTTCTGCCTCGAAGCAAGCTTGGAGGTGAAAAACTAGAAGCAAAGGCGACTCGACCAGTTGGTCAAGCCACCTGGAAGGATATACATAGAGCCAAAAGATATATACATGGAAAGGAGGAGATATACACAGGTTATCTACAGATATGCACACATGTACATGAATATACACACGGGGTGACTCCCGCGGGAAAACTAGACAAGGCAGAAACAAATATATACAGTCATTTACATTACACACACCTTTTATAAACTTCACATTATTTACAGGCAGACCATTATTTACATGATTTACATTATTTACAGAAAAATAACTGCTGCACAGAGGGTGGACAACCCTCTGGCAGAGCCGACCCACCAACAGGCGGCAAGACCCAAAAGCAAAAGAATAGACACGACAAAGAAACAAAGCAAAATAAAAACAAAACCAGGCAAACCCAAGGAAAAACCAGAAAATGGAAGCAAAATAGAGAGGAGGAAAGGCGAAACACCAACCTGAAAATGCAAAAGGTGGAGGAAAGGAGGGATTACCAAAAGAACTCTACAACAACTCGAGTTGTTAGGCTACCAAGATCACCACCACGAAGCACTTGTGTATGTCTGAGAACAACACAAGGTGTTAAGCTTTGATTATCACAAATTCTCTGTAAATGCTCTGCTAATCGCTTTGAAAATGATCTATTTTGCTCTAAGTGCTTGAAGGTTTTAATTGCGGTAAGTGTGAAAATGACAGGTAAGTCTATTTATACCCGTGGTAAAAAGTAATCCCCCTCCTTTCAGAGATTTCAGGCTAGGCGAAACCTCCAGACTCCGGGCCTGAGGATTCCTTACGATGATATTTTTAGGAACATCATAGCAAAGAATTCCGGAGTCCAAAATCTGGTTCCCAATAAAAAGGCAACCTCCGGGATCTAGGATCCCGGAGGAGAAAACCAAACCAAGAAAACAACACACACCGGGGAAGAAAACCCCAGAGAAAGAAAACAAAAAGGAAAAGAAAGACAAGGCCAAGCCGCAGCAAAAAGAAAAGCAAAAGAAAAAAAGGGGACCCAACATTTTGCACACAAAATGTAGGGACGGGGATGCAGGGCATAACAGACTGCCCATTTTATCCCTTTGTGACTCTACCATGTTAAAGTTACCACCAATGATCTGAGGAATGTTTGGAAGGGAGGCCAACCAGGTCCATAGGGCCAATCTTTCATTGGCATCATTCGATGCATAGATGGAGCAGATACCAAAGGTGGTAAAGTTAGTGTTGAGAGTAGCCCAGGAGGCCCTATTACACGGGGATATACCTTTATTCAAAAATAACTTAGCCCACTTAGGGTTGATCAATAATCCAACCCCACCCCTACCTTTTCGATGATCAGAGCATATTCTAACAGCATCCTTTCATATGAATTCAAGGTTGACATCCAGTATGAAAATGACAACTTTTAATTCTTGGAGCATAATAAAATCAATGTTTTGATAGGTATCCATAAAACGCTTCATAATATGTTTCCTATCTGGGGATTCAAGACCCCTCGCATTCTAGGAGATGCAATTCATGGTGACCTATTATTAGTGGAAACACATATTAGGTCTATAGACCCTTCTTTTCGACTGGGGTTAGCAGATTGGGAAGAACCCCCACCACCTTTCACCAAGGGAGTTTTATTCTTTGATCCCAAGGGTCTTCCCCTTCTTTTGGATTTAGGGAAGTCATTTTTCTAGTCAAAATCATCAATATTAGATTCATGAGATCTTATGATCCCTATATCTATCCCAGAGTGAGGGTTCAGGGAGGTGAGATCATGGGCCGAGGAAGGCTCGGTCAGAATGGAAATCTGAGAGTTATTGGTAGCGGGGATAATTTCTAAATAGTAACCTTCTTTGATTTCCTTAAAAACTTTTATCTCCTCACCAGCTATGGTGGGAGAGGAATCAATAGTGGAGTTAGCAGCAGGGGAGTGCTCAGGAAAGGGTGGAGGAGAAGTTTGCACCGAGGCCTCAACCACGTTACCCTGATTATTAACTTCTCTTCGTCTTTTTTTATTGGTTTTTTTCCAACCATTTGAAAACCATCGGGCATATTTTTATCAGAGGAAAATTGCATTCCTACGGGTGACTCTTTTAGAGATTGATTAACATGATGAGTCAGAGGGGAGGTTGAAGGAGATGTCATAGGCGGAGGCAATTAAGGTATAGTTTTTGATGCATCCAAGACCGATTTAGGGTTTTTTTTATTGTAGAATCATTTGGGGAGGAATTTGGGGGGGAATTAGGGTTCACAAGTTTAGTTTTTCATTTAATAATGGGACAATCTCTTCGAAGGTGACCTTCTTTTTTGCAGAGGAAGCAAGCATTTAAACCACCTAGAATCTCTAAAGGGAAGGAATATGTTTCTCCAGAGATGTTAATCTCAATAGCAGACGACACCTCAATAATAGGTTTTAAAGAGACCAATGCTCTCACATCCATATGTGGAACAAGCCTGGTAGTGTCGTCAAACCTTATAAATTTTCCTATTGGCTCAAGAATATGATGAATAAAATGCCATAAGAAGGGAGGTAAATTCTTCATAATAATCCATCTAGGGGCCGAAAGGGCAAGCACTTCCTCATGGATAACTTTCGGCGTCTAGGCTAGGGCACAAAAGGATGTGTTACCTACTATCCAGTATTGCCTCTTAAGGATGGCTTTCTGGGCATCAGAGTTTTTAAAGAAAATAACATACAAACCTTTCTGAATTTGCCTACAGAATGAGATATTATGCCCTAGCTTAAGATTCCATTAGTTATGAAACCAATCATCAAGGAATTTTCTTGTAGACCATTTATCAATTTCTACATCCGCAAAGAATATAGAAAAATTCTTCAACCTATTCTTTTCTTTCTCAATTTCACCTATCATCTCAGAATTTGGAGAAATAGAAAAAGAGACCAAGGCATTCATATCTCCCTTACCTGGCTCGCGCGCTTCATTGGAGTTGGAGATCTGAAACTTAGCACTTGCAGAGATAGTGGAGGAGTTGGCCACAGCTTCAGAAAAGGTCTTAAACGACGGAGGTGAGGAATGAGAGCCATTGCTAGGGTTAAAAACATTCACTGTTTAGGTCTCTATAGTAGCATTAATGGTATTAATGGCAGAGGGTATGTCCTCTACCGAAGGTTTGAGTGGGAGAGAGGTCATAAGAAAACATAAAGAAAAATGAAACGAGCACACCTGTATATCCTTCGTGGGCACGCTGGCAACGGGAGAAGCAAATTCGCATAAGCCGCAGAGCATACGTCGTCACCTTTTTCGTCCTTGGCCTCAATAAATATTATATTAAATATATCAGTCTCCAAAGATAAAATTTTGAATTTATGTAAAAATATTATATAAATGAAAAAAAAATTGAATGATTTTTTAATGAAAACATAATTAAATAAATTTATTTTTATTTTATTTCTTATTTATATTTCATTTTATCATAATGTAACTTTTCACACCTTTTAATACATTAATCAAATTATAAAATTTTAATTTATATAAAAGAATTAGGAAAATTGAATGGAAAAATAATAAATAAATTTTATTATTTCATTGAATAAATGATTATTAAATTTGATCTTTATATTTTGTTCTTATTTTTAATTATATTATATTATGATATTTAACTTTTCTATATTATTTTTCTTTCAATCATGGTCTTTAAAATTGATATTAATATATTATTACATGTAAAAATTTATGTTATAATAAAATTTAGTATAATATAAGAAATAAAATATACATAAAAAATAATTATAAATATATTAAATTATATAAATAAGGTTCTTTGATATTTATTTTAATTATTTATAATTATTTATATTAAAAAATTATCTTTAGGTTGAATTTTAATATATTATTCCTTAAACACATATTTATTAAAAAATATGATATATGATATTTTACATTAGGTGCATATCCATACCATAGCTCATAAGGTGTAGAATTACTACCTTTCTTTACTTGTACTCTATTGAGGGTATAGACTGTTGTACTTACAACTTCTCTCCAATATTTTTGTGCAACATTTTTCTCCATCATTAGTGTTCTAGCTCAATCCATGATAGATCTGTTTCTTCTCTCAGCAATACCATTCTGTGATGGTGTCCTAGGTGCAGACATCTATCTTTTTATTCCTCGGTCATTGCAGAACTTGTTAAACTCATTAGAAATAAACTCACCTCCTCTGTCAGATCTTAGAAATTTTAGATTTTTACCTGTCTCCTTTTCAACTTTTTCCAAGTATCATTTAAATAACTGGAATGCATCAGATTTTCTTTAAGAAACATAACAGTCATCATTCTTGAGTTATCATCAACAAATAGAATAAAATATTTGTCTCCATAGTACCTTTTCTCACCAATGGGTCCACAAAGGTCAGTATGAACCGATTCCAAAATTTCCTTAGACGTATGAGTTTTTCTCTTGAAACTAGACTTAGTCATCTTTCCCAATTGACATTGCTTACACATTGCATTTTCAAGTTTCTTTAACTTAGGCAACCCTCTAACCTTTTTCAATCTCCTTATGCTTACCAAGTTATAAAAGTTTACATGACACAACCTTTTATGCCATAACCAAACATCATTGTATTGTGCAAACAATCATGTCTCATTAGCTAAATCCAGATAGAACAAGTTACCTTTAGTCTTCTCACCACCTCCAACTAGTTCTCCATTGGCATCATAGATCTTTGCTTTCTCGTGATGGAACTCAACTCTGTAACCAGAAGTATTCAACTATGCAACACTCAATAAATTATATTTAAGATCATCAACCCAATATAAATTGTCACATCTAATCTTGTCAGTCAAATTAATTGATCCTTTCCCTTTAACAAGACATGGTGCATCATTACCAAATTTAACATAACTGTTGGAAAGTGACATTGCAAGCAATTGTTATTTTGTCATTGATGTCAAACCTTAATTGGTGAGACTATTGTTATCTGTTTGAGTACCATATCTATTGTTGATGAAGAATATTTAACAAGAAGACCAAGTGAATGGTTGAGTTAAGGCAATTCAAAGGGTACTTGATCAGTTGGCACTCTGGCAAAATAATTTGTTGTTTATCTTTCAAAGACAGTTTTTCTGGCTGTTCTGTGCCAAGAAAGTTTGGCTTGTGCTGAGAGAAGTTGCTTATGATGAGAAAAGTTGCTTGTGCCAAGTAATGTTTCTTGTGATGAGCAAAAATTTGCTCAATGCCGAGCACCATTGAAATTGCCGAGTAGAAACAGTGATGTTGGTCGACTTATAGAAATTGGATTAATGATGAGATTTGAGATCTCTAGCTGACTTAGTTAATTTTATTGGGATATTTAATGTTAATTAAAGATCGTTCTACGTCATTTAATGTATGGGTAACCGTAATTAATACATGGTTTCAAGATTTAATTAGAGACTACTTTGGAGAAGTAAATGTAATGCAAAGATGGAATGATCTGTTGGATCTGACCTAACCTAAGATCTACGATCTTGTTTAAGCGGCAAAAGATTTATCTAACCTAGACAGAGAGGTATATGATAACCTCAAGGGGTTATTTCACAGTATGGTGAAGTGGATGTGTATGCAAGAGGTTTGCATAGTTGATTTACTATTTGGCATGATCTAGCAGAGAATGCAAAAAGGCAGATACAAAAAGTTGCATGTGTGATTGCTTGATGGATTTCCAAGTAGATCAGAAGGTTGAAATGACAATGTAGGCTATCCAATAAGTTAACATCAGAGCTGTAATTGGATCTAAATTGCAAAGTAAGTTGTATGTACCAAATCACAAACTATTGATTACTTTCTTACCATTGTATCAGTTAAATCCTTTAACAAGGTTGACTTAATAGTCATTTGTATAAATCCTCTAGCAAGGTGACATTCAGATTGGAATGTTCTAAGTCCTCTAACAAGGCCAGTCCTGACAGGGTGATTAAATCCTGTAACTAGGTCACACCTAGCAGTGTGTTATTGTAACCTTTAACAGGGTTGACTCCTCACAGGGCATCACTTTAGAATAGTGAAAACTTGGTAGCATGTTACTGGTGGTTTTTTCCATATTGGGTTTCCATGTTAAATACTTGTGTCAACTTGTATGAATGCTTATGGTTTTCTTTACTGTTATGTTTCTGCAAGTTAATTTTAATTGACAATAAACTGCATGATTAAAGTTGTTAACATATGCTACTGCTGCCGAGTAGATCTAAAATACAGAAAAGTTTTATTTGATACATCTAGACTTGAGGATAACTAATTTACCCCTCCCCTCTCAGTTATTCTAAATTTGTTCTAACAATTGGTATCAGAGCATTGGTCTCTTGAAAATAGTTTGAAGGTACTTGGAGCAAAAAGATCAAGATGTATAAGAAGGAGGTTCCCAAGGTAAACAAAGATAACTTCCCTGCATGGTAGAGCTTGATGAAACTACATTTGGATGGTATTGGAGATGATGCTAAGTGACTTATTGAACATGCCTATGTACCACCTACTGATCCTCTTTCAGTTGCACAACTAAGAGAAAAGCAAGAGCACGATCAAGCAATGTTGGAGATCACCTCCTCATTGAGCTATTCAGAGTTTGATGATATAAAGAACTGCACAAATGCAAAATAAATGTGGGAAAAACTTGCAACTGTCTATGGTGGAGACACAAATGTGTTGAGAGGTAAATCAGAAAGTCTAAGAGGTAAGTTTGATGAGATGAAAATGCAAGAAGGTGAAAATGTCATTCAGTACTATGGTAGAATAAAAGAAGTTGTAAAT
Source organism: Thuja plicata (assembly GCA_018584345.1). Classification (NCBI taxonomy): domain Eukaryota; kingdom Viridiplantae; phylum Streptophyta; class Pinopsida; order Cupressales; family Cupressaceae; genus Thuja; species Thuja plicata. The sequence goes on along the minus strand of MU223111.1, from coordinate 1,181,591 downwards.
GCCATTAGAGGGGCTAATGGAACTATTGATGAGAACACCATTATGAGAAAGGTACTAATAAATTTACTTCCTATATATGCTATTAGAGTTTCTGTAATTCAAGAATTGAGATGTACTCCTAACAATAATCTGAATCTGGAAAATCTGATAGGCAGACTCAATGCATTTGAAATGTCAAATTATGATAGCTATAATCCACAAGGGATTGATTCTTCTTTTAGATCATAGCTGGTTCTCAATAAATCTAAGAAAGGAAAGAAATATGTGGACAGTGACAGTGACACTTCTGATGATGATCTTGAAGAACTTGAAGCACTTATGGCAAAAAGACTATCTAGAGGAAAAGGAAAATGCAGAGGTAAACTTGCTATTATTTGTTTTTCATGCAACAAAGTTAGTCATATAGCTGCTAGATGTCCTGACAAAAATGAAAAGGATGAAAGAAGGGACAACAAATACAAGGAATACAAAGATAGAAAGGATGATAGAGACTTCAGGAAATATAAGGACTACAAAGAAAAAGGTAAGAAATCTTGTTATATTGCTGAAGAAACTTCTATCAATGACACTGATAATTCTGATGACAATGATATAGAAGTTGTTTATGTTGCAATGAAAGAAGATTCTGATGATGATGAGAAAACTACACTAATCTCTTATATGAGAAAAAATGATCCTTGGATCATTGACAGTGGTTGTTCCCATCATATGACTGGTGACGAAGATACGTTTGAAACCTTAAACCAATGTAAAGGAGGATATGTAAAATTTGGTAATGATTCACCATGTCTTATCAAAGGTAATGGATTGATTAACCTAACTGAAAAAATTAGATGTGATGATGTGTATTGGGTTGATGATCTAAAATACAATTTTCTGAGTGTTGCACAGTTGAACAATTCTGGTTACAAATTTGAATTCCATCACAAAAAGGAAAAGATCTATGATTCTACTAGAGAATTAGTTGGAAGTGGTGATCAGACTAAAGGTAACTTATTTTATCTAGATTTATCTGAAGAAACATGTTTGTTTGCACAGTAAAATGATGTTTGGTTATGGCATAAGAGGTTGTGTCATGTGAACTTTGATAACTTGGTAAGCATAAGTAAACTAAAAAAGGTTAGAGGGCTACCTAAGTTAAAGAAACCTGAGAATGCTATGTAAACAATGTCAACTAGGAAAGATGACTAAGTCTAGTTTCAAGAGCAAAACACATGTATCAGAGGAAATTATGGAATTAGTCCATAATGATCTCTGTGGTCCCATTGGAGAAAGAAGCTATTGTGGTGCTAGATACTTTATTCTATTTGTTGATGATTGTTCAAGGATGATGTCTGTAATGTTTCTCAAGGAAAAATCTGATGCATTCCAGTTATTTAAATGGTACTTAGCTAAAGTTGAAAAGGAAATAGGAAAAATTTTGAAATGATTAAGATCTGACAGAGGTGGAGAGTTTATTTCTAATGAGTTTAACAGGTTTTGCAATGACCGAGGCATAAAGAGACAAATGTCTGCACCCAGGACTCCTCCATAAAATGGTATTGCTGAACAAAGGAACAGATCTATTATGGACTATGCAAGAACATTAATGATGGAGAAAAATGTTGCACAGAAGTATTGGAAAGAAGCTGTAAGTACTACAGTCTATACACTGAATAGATTTCAAGTGAAGAAAGGTACAAATGCTACACCTTATGAACTTTGGTATGGGTATGCACCTAGTGTAAAGTATTTTAAAGTATTTGGAAGCAAATGTTTTATACTGAAAGACAACATAAATAGAAAACTAGATGCTAAAGGTGAAGAAGGTATATTCCTTGGTTATTCAACAAAAAGCAAAGCTTACAAATGTTTGAATACTAATACTAACAAAATTGTTGAAAGTGAAAATGTAAGAATTGATGATTTTGCAGAAAGGAATGAATCTGAAAGTACACAAGAGCCTAAAAGCTATAGATCATTCTTATATCTAGATGAGGAAGATTCTAATTCACTATCTGAGACTACTATTGCACAACAACATGCACCTACCAAGTCACAGAGTGGAGTTGCCAAGCAACTGCAAGTGAATGCCGAGCTATCTGATGGAGATGCCGAGTCACAGAATCAACTAGAACTGAGTACAGATGATGAACCTAAAGAAAGGACTGAGCCTACCCTAGCAAAATATGTGAGAAGAAATCATAGTTCTGATCAAAGCATTAGGTTAAAGGATTCTATTGTTATGACACAAAGTAAGTTGAGAAATGACACATGTATGTTATTTGAATTTGAGCCCAAAACAGTGAAAGATGCTTTAGAAAATGAAGATTCGATACAAGTAATGAATGAGGAAATTGAACAGATTGAGAAGAACAAAACTTGGACACTTGTACCAAGGCCAAAAGACAAAAATGTAATTGGCACAAAGTGGTTATTCAGGAACAAGTTGAATGAACACGGAGAAGTGACAAGAAACAAAGCTAGACTGGTATGCAAGGGTTATGCACAGGAGGAAGGAATTGACTACGGTGAAACCTTCACCCCAGTTGCAAGATTGGAAGGTGTTAGAACCTTACTTGCATATGCAGCCTATAAAGGATTCAAATTTTATTAGATGGATGTGAAATTTGCATTTCTCAATGGTATCTTGGAAGAAGAAGTATATATTGAGCAAGCTGATGGTTTTGTAGACCCAAACAAAAGGGATATGGTTTGCAGGTTGTACAAAGAATTATATGGATTGAAGCAAGTGCCAAGAGAATGGTATGAAAGATTGCACAATTATCTGATCAAGATTGGATTTGCAAGAACCAGTGACAACAACAACTTGTACTTGAAGACAGAGCAAAGCAAAGGTACATTATTAGCTGAAAATTTTATGGATGACATCATATTTACTGGACAAGATGTGTTATGTCAAAAATTTGCAACAAAGATGCAAATTGAGTTTGAGATGTCTATGTTTGGTGAAATAAAATTCTTTGTTGGCTTAAAAATTTATCAAATGAAGAATGGTATCTATATTACTCAATCTAAATCTATCAATGAGATACTGAAAACTTTCAGAATGGAAGAGTCCAAACCAGTGAGTACACCCATGGCTACTGGACAGAAGCTGACAAAAGATGATGACACAAAAGAAGTGAACCAAATACTCTACAGGTCAATGATTGGAAAACTATAATGTGTTGTACACAGTAGACCTGACATTGCCCTAGCTATTGGGATTGTAGCAAGGTTTTATGCTAATCCTAAGGAAACTCACATGATGGGAGTCAAAATAATTTTGAGATATTTGAAAGGAACTAAGGACTATGGTCTATACTACAAAAAGAATGACAAGTTTGAACTCAGACTTTACACTGATTCTGATTGGGCTAGAAATGTTGATGACAGGAAAAGAACTACTGGTGGAGCATTTCTTTTAGGAAATAAATTGATCTCTTGGACAAGAAAGAAATAGAACTACACCTCACAATCTATAGCTGAAGCCACTATGTGGCAGCAACAGTTAACTATTCTAACATTGTGTGGTTGAAGATACTACTGAAAGGTATGAAGGAAGAAATCACTGATCCAGTTGTCATATATTGTGATAACACAAATGCTATTAATATTTCTAAAAATCATGTTATGCACTCAAAGACAAAGCATATAGCTATCAAGTATCATTAGTTGAGGGAGCTAGTTCAGAGTAAAGAAGTAAGATTGGATTATGTGAACACTAAAGAACAATTAGCAGAAATATTCATAAAAGCACTACCCAAGGATGCTCATGAGTATTTACGAGGTAAATTGGGGGTGATTCCCCTAACTAAGGCTAATTAAGTTCTGTATGGTACTGTTGCATCAAATATTTTATTCAGAATATCTGACATATTGATGCACAGTAAATCACACTTTAGAATGCTGGCTAAAGTTGTGAAGAGTGAACAAGGACAGAAAAGAAAAATCAGTCATAATCAAGATGATAGGATCAACATGATACTGAAGATCTACATGATAAAGATATTGATGTCTTTGGAATTGTTGTCAAAGAGGGAGAGATTACCTATAAAGAGGAAGAGATTGCTGAGAAAGAGAGATTACAAAGAGGAAAAGATTACATAGAGGTAGAAGTTACTATTGAAAACACTGAAGTGATTATCTACTCAGAGGGAGTCTACAGATGATTAGACACAGATGATTACAGTGTGATTACAGACACAAAGGGAGAAATGTTTTACAGATAAGAATCAAAATGAAGCTAAAGAAATTAATGAAGATTTGTTCATATCAAGGAACAAAGGTGAATTTTTGGATTGGTTGATAACTATGCTTGTTAAATCATTGTTTTAATATTTTGTGTTGTCATCAATGCCAAAGAGGGAGATTGTTGGAAAGTGACATTGCAAGCAATTGTTATTTTGTCATTGATGTCAAACCTTAATTGGTGA
>MU223111.1:1166898-1177123 GCA_018584345.1 Thuja plicata | reverse complement strand
GTGAGACTATTTTTATCTGTTTGAGTACCATATCTATTGTTGATGAAGAAGATTTAACAAGAAGACCAAGTGAATGGTTGAGTTAAGGCAATTCAAAGGGTACTTGATTAGTTGGCACTCTGGCAAAATAATTTGTTGTTTATCTTTCAAAGACAGTTTTTCTGGTTGTTCTGTGCCGAGAAAGTTTTTCTTGTGCCGAGCGAAGTTTCTTGTGTCGAGTAAATTTTCTTGTGACGAGCAAAAATTTGCTCAATGTCGAGCACCATTGAAATTGCTGAGTGGAAACAGTGATGTTGGCTGACTTACAAAAATTGGATTAATGATGAGATTTGAGATCTTTGGCTGACTTAGTTAATTTTATTGGGATATGTAATGTTAATTAAAGATTGATCCACATCATTTAATGTATGGGTAACCGTAATTAATGCATGGTTTCAAGATTTAATTAGAGACTACTTTGGAGAAGTAAATGTAATGCAAAGATGGAATGAGCTTTTGGAGCTGACCTAACCTAAGATCTACGATCTTGTTTAAGAGGAAAAATATTTATCTAACCTAGACAGAGAGGTATATGATAACCTCAAGGGGTTATTTCATAGTATGGTGAAGTGGATGTGTATGCAAGAGGTTTGCATAGTTGATTTACTATTTGGCATGATCTAGCAGAGAAGGCAAAAAGGCAGAGGTAGAAAGTTGCATGTGTGATTGCTTGACAGATTTGCAAGCAAATCAGAAGGTTGAAATGACAATGTAGGATATCCAGTAAGTTAACATCAGAGTTGTAATTGGATCTGAATTGCAAAGTAAGTTGTATGTACCAAATCACAAACTGCTGATTACTTTCTTACCATTGTATCAGTTAAATCCTTTAACAAGGTTGACTTAACAGTCATTTGTATAAATACTCTAACAAGGTGACATTCAGATTGGAATGTTCTAAGTCCTCTAACAAGGCCAGTCCTGACAGGGTGATTAAATCCTTTAACCAGGTCACACCTAGCAGTGTGTTATTATAACCTTTAACAGGGTTGGATCCTCACAGGGCATCACTTTAGAAGAGTGAAAACTTGGTAGCATGTTACTCGTGGTTTTTCCCATATTGGGTTTCCACGTTAAATACTTGTGTCAACTTGTATGAATGCTTATGGTTTGCTTTACTGTTATGTTTCTGCAAGTTAATTTTAATTGACAGTAAACTGCATGATTAAATTTGTTAACATATGCTACTTCTGCTGAGTAGATCTGAAATACAGAAAAGTTTTATTTGCTACATCTAGACCCGAGGATAACTGATTCACCCCTCCCCTCTCAATTATTCTAAATTAATTCTAACAATAACCACCATTACACTGATCTAGTGTCTCAAATTTATCTTTATCACCAGTCATGTGATGTGAACAACCACTATCAATAATCTAACGGTCACCTTTTCTCATATAAGAAATTAGTACAGTTTTCTCATCATCATCAAAATCATCTTTCATAGCAACATACACAACTTCTATATCTTTTTCATCAAAATTATTAGAATCATTGTCAGAAGCTTCTTTAGCTATATAACAAGATTTCTTACCTTTGTCTTTGTAATCCTTATACCTTCTGAAGTCGGTCATCCTTTCTATCTTTGTACTTGCTATCTCTTCCTTCATCTTTGTCATCCTTATCAGGACATCTAGCAGAAATATGACCAACTTTGTTACATGAAAAACATATGATAGGAAGTTTACCTTTGAATTTTCCTTTTCCTCTAGATAGTCTTTTTTCCATGAGTTCTTCAATTTCTTCTAGATCATCATCTGTGGTGTCCCTGTCACTATTCACACATTTCTTTCCTTTCTTTGATTTGTTAAGGACCAACTGGGATCTGAATGCAGATTCAATAGCTTTTGGAGTGTAGTTATCAAAATTTCACATCTCAAATGCAGTAAGTCTTCCTACCAGACTTTCCAAAGTCAAATTATTGTTAGGAGTACATTCTTCCTAAACCTATCTTAATACTTGATACAATTTATTTTGTGAACACTTAGTGACTAAACCTAAACTAAATGAAATGAATAAATTTAAGAATCTTCTATATTTAAAAAAAAACATAATTAAAAATTTCTTAACCTAAATAGATTCTAAAAGAAGAAAAGATAAATTTAAAAATCTAAAATATAATTTAATTATTAAAAAATTATAATTAACATTTATTTGAAACTAAAACTTAGCTTATTTCATTAAATATATATCTAATTATTATAATTAATACTAATGGTATTTTAATTCACAAATTTAAATTAATTATATTAAAGTATTTTAATTTAATCTTTTAAAAATTAAAATAATATTTAAAATTACAAATCTGTGTCTTAATCTTTAATCTTAAGTATAACCTAAAGAAATCTTTAAAATCTTATCTACAAGTGATTGTACTGTGTTGCTGCTGACATTCATTTTGTCAAAGTCTTTAATTTTCAACATAGTATTAGTGTTCTTTTTCAAGCCTTGCCTTCCATTATTAAGTTTCTAAAATGAATGAATTATTCTGTCCAACTAGATCTGTGCAAAAATTTGTAGAAAAGGCATAATCCTCTTACAGAAATTTCCATACAAGACTAAAATCGATTGGAGAAATTTTCAATAGAGCTAAATCCTAATGACCATTGAACACTTAAGAAATCCATTCCAGAGGAGGAAAAAAAAACAATTTGGACGATTTTTAATTGTCATTTTACATACATGTATTTCTTTTTCAAGATCATTGATTTTGTATCTCTTTTTCAAGATCATTGATTTTGTGAAATGACAATGTTCATCGAACATAGACTAAACTATAAATTTGCATTGAATGATGGCTAAAGTTGAAATGTAAACTTCAAGACCATTGAAGACAGATCATGGGCATACTGGAGATTTGTCTACTTATATACTTGGTAAATGTGCTCTAAACCCAAAAATAATTCTTTTGAGACATGTTGTACTTAATTCTCTCTTCATCTGAATTGCAATCATGCGATAAGTTGGAAAAACCCATCATATCATCAGGCTGACATAATCAACGGTTGAGTTTAATTCCCTAGGTATTCAGATGTATTTAAAGATAACTACATGCTCCAATGTCAAAATTAATGGTTACAATTTTATCTTTTCAAATTGCATCATTGAGTACATCCCCACATTTGAAGAGATTTGCAGATACATTTAATGTTGGCTGCCTAGAACAATTGATTTCTCTCCTATATAAGCATTTTCTTCGCTACTCTGCATTTGTAAGAGTTGTTTACTTGTATCAACTCTCACAATCCGAACTCCCATCACAGACATGAAGCCCGTGGGCTTAATAGCCTAGGGTTTTTAATTGTTCTTCTCTAGAGTAGCAAGATTAATAAGCTCCAATAAAACTGCACTTTAATTGAGTTTTCTAATTGTTCATTTTCTTGATGATTCTCCAAAATAGTAAGGTAAAGATTCATCCCGCTGATTGAAACTTCCCTTTTCTTTGAAGTTATCTTTTAATTGCATGCCAGGCCCTATTCGGTTAAATTATCCCAACCCTATACTCAATCTAATTATAATCTACCCATCAAGGTGGATGTAATATTTTACTTGATTTCAACACATATATCTCAAGGATTTCGAGCTCAGCTTTGGAAGCCTCAGTTTACATTGATCAAATGAGGTGCCAAAACAAATTCAAATCAAAGGAAGTCTTTTTAGACTTATAAATATTGTCCAGGGTCTTACGTGTGCAAAATTCATCACATCAAATTAATATTAGAAGTGCAATAAGGGGTTAATATATTGTGCTAGCATTTCATATGGTCCCCATGCTATCACGAATACTGGATTTAAGTAATAAAGAATTCATTGAGGATATGTGAAGTGAATTTTCTCCCTTTCATACATTGAGAGGTTAAATTTGATGGCCATATTTGCACTCTTTTACCACAAAGCAGAACGAGGTAGTTTTGATTATGAAACTTAACAAGAAGATTTTTTGCAACGTCAAAAAAACTTTTCTTATCCAAATTTGATCAAAATAGACCTTAACATATTTACATCTGGTATGAACTGATTTATGTTTTACTCAAAATTTTCCCTTAAAAGCAGATCCTAAATAGAACCCTGAGCTATCTAATTGCTCAACGTTATAACAAACAGTTGTCTAATATGAAATGGAGTTGAGCTACACAAAATGGTGAGTTGCCTATACCAAAATGGGCATAAAATCTCAAGTGGGTTTTTTTTTGGTTTCAACTAATCTAAGAAAAGAAAATGGGCATAAAATCTCAAGGGGGTCTCACATAATCCAAGAAAAGAAAAGCACCTAAGAAAGGGAGTAGCTATAAAATCTAAATTGGAATGCATAAAATCCAAATTTAGATCCTGTTGTTGTATGATAACACGCACCATGTACAAATGAAAATTTTCTCTTGATTGTAAAAAAAAACATAGGAGAAAACTCCTCGCTAGAAAAGAAAAAAAGAATAGACAGAAGCCCTGCGAAATAATATCCCAGAAGAATATATGGAACAAGCACCAATTTTTCACAATAATATGGCCATGTAAGAGCCCATGGAGGGCATATAAATATGATGGAATTATTTTTCCTTCAAGCTCGTGAGTTGAAATTCCATCCATGCAGGTACTCACACCATTCTTCTGCCACGACTGGTGAAGTAAGCAGAGTGTTGACAGGACCTACTACTCCCGTGCTCGCTTCCATAGAAACACATTCAAATTTCAAAACATGCCCCACATCATCATCTGCAGGCCTATATGCCTTCCACCTCCCAACTTCACACCGTCTCTTACTCTTTTTTGAAACAAGTACACTAGGGTTTAACCTATTGCTGCCAAATAGATCTTCATCCTCATCATCATCATCTCCACTTTCATCATGCAAAACACTGCCTGCTCCTCCATGTAATTCATGATGTGCCTGACACCATGACTATGAGAAGCACTCTGTTGAGAAATGATAACTCTTAGCAGCAGGTATCTCAGCCTTTACACAACCCAAACATTGTAGTGTGGTCACTTCAAATGGATGGACACTGCAAACTACAACCTTTTCATCACTACGGTACCATCGAAACCTCAAGTAGTAGCTCATGTCAATGGGGATGGATTCAGGAAAGTCATTGTTGGTGATGGTGTCAATAGGACAATGACAGAGAACAAAGGGTAAAATCTCACACCCCACAATCAGAATCTTAGACAAAAATTGCAGCCGGACCACGCTCACCATGATTCTGGCCCCCTCAAAACCACAATCTTCACAACACAGTCTTCAAACCCTTGCCAAAATGTAATGCCACCCAAAAAGAATAATGCACGTCAAAAATAAGAGTTCGATGATGGAAAAAAAGGAAAACTCGACCCGTTAAATAGCATCAAACAAAAAGTTAAACTCAAGCATGCAAAAAAATAAAGCCACCATGGAAAAACAACCAGTGCCAGATATAATAGCCAACACTCCTCAAACACCAGTTTGGCAGCCAAAATAATCAAACTCCACCGTTAAGTCTAATCTGCTAAAAAATGGAGCTAAAATTGGGTTCCTCAAGCGCCAGTTAAACCATAACTTCAAAGTTCAAATAACGGTAGGGTCTCATTTAATATAACTTTAAAAAAACATAAAAGAAATTATAATATTTTCAACTCCTAATAACAATATGGGCGTGTGCATGATAATATAACTGCACCACTTAATATAAAACAAATTGAGAACTCCCGATTATCTATTTGTGCTCCCAAACTATATAAAAATAAATTAACGTAGTAGTGTGAAATTAAAGCTGGCTACTCACTTGCATGTTGAGTGATATTGTAGATGCGTTTGCTGCTATTCTCTATATAAAATAGGAGGTAAAAATTAAAAAAAATTATATTTATAGATTTTCATAAAAAAAATTATAGTCTAATTTTTATAATCTATTTTAATAAAATTGTAAAAATTTTAAACAAAAAAAATAATTAAAATATATTATATTATATAAATTTGAATTTTTTCAAATATACTATTTTATATAGAGAATAATCAGAACTGTATTTTTTAAAAATCAATATTTTTTTGATAATGTAATAATTGTATTACAAATTGATTAAAATTACCATTTCAAACTGAATAAATGTTAAATTGTTCTTTCAAAGTGAAACAAATTCACGTAGATGTTTAGTAAATCTAGAATTTTTCATCCATTACCATTATCAATCTCTTTTAATGTGTTTTTAAAGCAACAAACTTAATTGAGCCATAACTCCTCATTTTCTAGAACATATAATAGGTTTAATGATCGGATAAAGCTTTTTAAAAAGTAGTTATAACCCAATTTTAATTAGCTCCACGTTAATTCTAAAATTAATATTCATTTTATTCTAATTTTGACCATAGTTTAATTATAAAAATGTATTTAATTTTCTAATAATAACACTAATTATAATTCTAAATTTAACATTATTTGTGACACTAAGCTTAACTCTAATTTTAACTCTAACATTAACATTAATTATTACTTAGTTTGTGAAAATATTTATGTTGTTCAAATTATACAACTCCTTATTTACTTTTTGAAAATTTGACTGTGATTAGTTGGCCTCTCAATTTGAATAATAACTAGTGCTTGCACCAAAAGGAAGTGTAAGGTTACACCGATAGGAAATTATACATATAAGTTTACATATTAGAGAGAATAATTAGATATGTGAATAGAAGATACAATCGTTTAATTTACAATATTTTATGTACAAAATAGTATTTTTCATACATTATTAAAATATATAAATAAGTATTTATATAAATCTATTGACCATGAAACAAAAGAGTTATTAAGTACTTGGAAAAAGAGTATTTGAGGGTCAATTGTTTGTTATCCTAACTTTTCATAGTGAGACTTGAGATTTCAAGTTAATTTTATGCACTGCCTAATGAGTGAAGGCATCATTAACCACATGGAAAATTAGCATTTTCAACATATGTTGTTTGATGTTCACACATTTCTTTTAGTTTTAGCTCTTATGTTAGAATGAAAGGGAAAAAAATATTGAAAATAACTATCTATAAGACTATTTAGTTCAAACTTCAAATAATATAAGAAATTATACAACTTATTTATATTTAATTTATGCAATAGACATTTATCTGGAAATCAATTACTAGGATAATATTGAATCCATACCAAAATAATTTTTTTTACTTCAAATAATAAGGCAACCTTATTATGGTAGGTAGGTGATTAGTTGAAATGGTGATGGTAGTTAAAGCCATGAGGGCAGGAATGCGACCATTGACGTCATGGTACATGAAAAATGGTCGATTTAGATATGCCTTGCTCAAAAGATAGAAACCTAATTATACAAGTAGATATGCAATGATATTTGATGTTCAATATTTTTTTTAATGCTTTATATTTACTTTGTCAATTCTACATTTTAACATTTAGTAAATCTACATTTTCATACCTATGAGTTTAAAATCAATCAAATTTTATTTTTTTCATATCTTTCTATAAACATCTAAAACAATATTAATATAAATTTGATTTTAAAGGACATTAAAATTATTTTTCATATCTATCTAAAAATCTAAAAGATAAGAATATTTTAGGAAAGAACAAAGTGTACATATTGTAACACAAAAAACCAAATATATCAATTTCTAATTGAGGGAAGAAGAAAATAAACTTGCAAATTATTCCTTTAATGAAAAGTTCAAGATTCCAAAATTCAAAGTTGTTAGGTATTAGTAAAATGGAATCATGGATCTCACACAAGATATGTAATTTAAATTATAAAAAATAGAAATGAATTTTGTTTTATAGAATATATTTTATTTTATAGGATTTCTACTTATGACTCAAAAGTAAAAGTCATTTTTCATTAAATCAACTCATATAAAAAGTAAAAGTTTAATTTTTAATTAGAAATTACTTATATTAATAAAAAAATATATGTCACATTTCCTACATGTTCGGTAGGTCATCACCACTACCCTTCTTTAAAAGATCACAATATTTTGTGTACTTTTCCTTTTCCAACAAATTGAAATGCTTTAAGCATGCTCTACAAGGAAAGAATATAATCAAACCAAGAGTAATACATATAAAAAAAATGGTGAAAGTTATTATAGACTTAAAGTGCACTGAAAGAATACATTAGGATTGAATACCTATCTTGTCCATTTCACACTTTTCTATCCTCCATCTTCTATCAAAATTTTAATGTATTCTATTGTTTAATCATTCATAACACACATTTAAATGCAAGATACATATTCATTTGTCATATAGATTATCTGATTGGTCATAATCTTAGTCATATTTGAGTCACATCCAAGAAAATGTTAGGATATGGATACATAAAATTGCACAATTGAATCACAATACTTATATTGATATCACCACCAAAATTGATGCCATTATACAATCATTACAAAAAATAACAACACAATTATAATAATTCACACAAAGAAAAAAACTTCCCTACAATTCTTTGAAGCTCCAATGAACTCCCCAAGTTAGTAGTCCCTTAAAGAATAAAATGTTTTTATCCTTTTAGTCTAGTGACCAATTGATCTTCATCATTTGATCATAGTCTCAAATGGGTTTCCATCGATACAAGATGCCCAATAATACATAACATTTATGATGATTATAATTGGATTTTTTTTAGTTTTATATATTATCCTCATTTGATTTCTTGGTCATCGGACCATCACCATATCTTATCAACACCACCAATTTAGTCTGTGTACTATCATTATCAAAATTGATCCTTGAACATAGTTGAAAGTGTCACCTTGGTATTTTTTAGCTTAATCAATCTATCCCATGATCCAAATGTCTAAATCACACTTTTATTCCAAGATTAATCCAATCTACATAGTCAACTTAATCACCTTTTCCCATATTTTGGATCATCCCATTATCCATCCAAGTCAATTCCAAATGGTCCATTCCATCACCTAAGGGTATCCTTCATCCCTTCAAAATGAGGTTACAAATCCCTTATTTACTAACCAATTCACATCCACAATAAACATCCAACTTGGAACAAAAATTAGAGCTACCCCTATAGATCTCATCATCATCTCCATTATTATTTCAAAAATATCTCATATAGCTACTTCCATCATGAACATTCCAAATAAAATTATCCCAACTAAGAACAACTAGTACCATAACCTCATTTATCCTATGTATTACAACATGCAACATCGTAAACACACATCTCCAACACCACCTTGTTGATCCTTTGATCAAGAATGGAAATCCATGAAAAATTCCTTTAAAGGATTGTACACAGATACTCATAAGAAATGATATAACTTCAAGTATTAGCATCCATATTCCTTTGATCATTCTAAATGACAAGTCCCATTCTCTAACACTTTTTAAATTCCTAAGTATGATAAATATAAGAGGAAGGAAGATCCTAGTGAGAATTGAAGATAATTCTTCATGGATAGAAAATAAATGACATATGAAACTAAATACTTACTATGTGATTTCCTTGTAGCTTAGGTGATCAACCATTTGAATGGTTCCTTCACCAACCTAAGGGTTTCATCACATCCTTTGAAGATAGTATAAAAATTTGTCAAACAATTTTCCTATAGCAAGGATCATCAAGTCACCATGTACTTACCTAACACCAAATAAAAATTTGGGGTTCATTTTTCTGAAGACATTATATTTCTCTATTAGTATATGCAAGGAAAAACATGATCTACACCATCAGTTTTATACTACACCGACAAACAGGGCACAACACTACCCGACGCCAAGGTTACCAATACTGCCAAGTACAAAGCATCCCGATAAACACTATTCAGTGTTACCCGATGAAAAAAAGGACAAGGGAACCTGACGAGTAACCAACAATGCAACCCGACAAAACAATCAAAGAGTGATGAAGGGTGCTCCCCTTAATACCACAAACACATAACAGAAACAGAGAAGCAACAACAATTTGCAAGAACAGAAAATGGACTTCTTATTATCTCCACAAATGCGGAATTACAAACTTTCAGAATTACAATATGCAAAGCCACATGGGCATTCCCCTTACAATATTCTATAGGACAAAGCCTCGAATTATTCCCCAGATCTACCGAGAACTGTCCCAAACTACCTAAGACAACACTACGGGCCTTCTTTATATAGGCAATTTCCACCGCCCGAGAAGGTTCCAGAAATTTAGCCCTTAGGGCCGACCAAACTTAGAATTATTTTATTTTTCA
>MU223111.1:1129877-1141499 GCA_018584345.1 Thuja plicata | reverse complement strand
GTCTAATTGGGTCATATAACCTATCATAGGTCTTAAGGGGTCATGTATAACCTATCATAACCTTCCAAATAGGTCTAATTGGGTCATATAACCTATATCATAGGTGGACAAATAGGTCTAATTAGGTATAAAGGGTCTAATTAGGTCCTAAAGGGTCTAATTAGGTACCAATACATTCTAATTGGATCTAATTATCCTAATTGGATCTAATTGGATCTAATTGTCCTAAATTTGGATCAAATTGGATCTAATTAGGTCCAATTGGATCTAATTGTCCTAATTGGACGTAATTAGGTCCTAACTGGGTCTAATTGGATCCTAATTGGATCTAATTGGATCTAATTAGGTTCTAAAGGGTAATTGGATCTAATTAGGTCCTAACTAGATGTAATTAGGTCCAAATTGGGTCTAATTGGATGATCTAATTGGATCTAATTAGGTCCTAAAGGGTAATTGGATATAATTAGGTCCTAATTGGATGTAATTGTCCTAATTGGGTCTAATTGGATACTAATTGGATCTAATTAGGTCCTAAAGGGTCTAATTAGGTCATAATTAGATTTAATTGGATCTAATTACATCCTAATTGTATCTAATTGGTTCTAATTAGGTCCTAATTGGATCTAATTGTCCTAATTAGATGTAATTAGGTCCAATTGGATCCTAATTGGATCTAATTAGGTCATGTAATTAGGTCTAGAATTAGGTCTTAGGTCTAATTATGTCATAATCCAGGTCTAATTACTTAGGATTTCTAGGGTTTAGGGTATTAGGTCTAATTAGGTAAGGTTTATGGTTTAGGGTCTTAGGTCTAATTATGTCCTAATAGGTCTAATTAGGTCTTCTTTATCAAATTAGGATATTGCAATATCATGCTTACATGTTTCATTAAGACAAGTAATAATCATCAACTTAAAATATGGAGAGAGAGAGAGAGAGAGAGAGGGAGAGAGAGAGACCTTTTTTCTTATGATAATATCTTTCCTGAGCTTCTTCACGTAGTCTTTATTCAGTCACTTCTGAATAATGTCATGTACTCTTATTTAGCCTTCTTTTTTTATTTCCCATCACAATTTGAAAAATTGTCTTCCTTTTCCAAAATGCGAATAATTTTGATACTTTTGAATTAATAAGATGATGAAAACATTTATTTATTTATATGTAATCATACTGAACCTGGAACGACACCTAATAGGCCGACATAGGTTTCTATCAAAAGTTATCTATGACTTTCTATTGAAACTTGAAACTTTCGATCGAAAGTGCTTTAGTAAATGGCTAACAAATGCCAAATCATGAAACTACTTTTGATAGAAAGTAGTTTTAATAAAAAATAAATAGTTTCGATCAAAACTACTTTCTATTGAAACCCACAAAATTATGTCCATTTCCAGAGGTCAAGAAAAATCTACAATTTTCATGGCTTTGGGGATCAAGCACTCTACTCAAATGAAATAATATGGAGATGTCCTTTTGCATTGCACAAGTACTCTGAACTAGCTTTCTAACGAATATAGATTTGACAATTTTTCAATTCATTAGGTCTATGTTTTGTGACGTGCATCAAATGTAGGTTATTTATCAAAAATAAACCTCCAAGTTTGACGTTCAATGAAAAATAGTAGAAAAAAGGAAAAAAAAATTGAAAAATAAAAGTGCCCTCCAGCTTTGAGTCTACTTTCTATCAAAAAAAAAAAAGAATTTTGATAAATACACAACAAGTTATAAGCTATGCAGTCAAGGTATGTCAAAATTATGATTTACGCTACTTCAAACATTCATAAAATATGAAATAATCATGATAATGTCATCAAACCAATTGCATGCCGTCTGTATGGATGTTACAAAACCAAATTCAAAAGAATCGCATTGATACCTATTTTATAAAAAAAGTTATGCCCTATGAAGTCAATGTAAATTTTTGAAAATGACGTTTCCAGCAACATATCAGTTTTAGTGGGAGGAAAAAAAACTATTAAAATCAATTCAATATATATATATATATATAGATAGAATCTACACAGAAAATCCTAAAAGACTCTAGTTTAATTCATCTTCAGATTTCAAACAGTTTAACAACAATATGCATCCGAATCTGAAAGTTTCTTTCAAAATGAATACTTCACTATCCATTTAGGCAAAAAAGTGTAACCCACTATTGTGGGATCACCCAAACCCAATGAGTAACCAAAAGTGCAACCCAAAAAAATAATCAAAGAGAGGAACCTGACAGATGAAGGGAACCTGACAATTAGTTCAATGAAAGAACACTGACAAACTTTCAGTTCACACCGACGATCAAGAACCGACAGTCAGTTACATCCCACAAAAAGTGGATCTGACTTTCCACATCAGATAAATTACTGAAGTTTTATATTTAGCTTCTTGATTTTTTTAAAATCCATTACATGCTGAGAAAGTAATGTAATTGTTATTGTTTTTATTAGTATAACTATTTTAAAACATGCAAACTAAAGGATCAAGGTCAAGTTGTATACCTTGGATCAAGAGTTAACATTGTAATGCGTGATTCTAGAATATGTCAAATACTTGTATAAATAGATGCTCAATCAATTGTGAACATGTTGTTTGATGATGATTGTAGCCACTAAGAGCATCTAAGTATCAGATAAGAGAATTCATGCAACAACATAGACAAAGATCAAATCAGTTGTCAAGAACAGAACACAGGCTACCAACGAGAAGGAAAATGTATTAATCAATCACTATAGGTGATATTCATATTCTGTGAGCTTTAAAGGATCTGTAATCAGAAATTGTAGATTGCATACTATTAGGTCAAACATATTGTACACTTTCTAACAAGTGGCGTACACTTAAGAAATCCTTTCAAGGAAGGTGGGCTTAACAGTCCTAATGTAAATCTCTTAACTGAGTGTACACTTCATTAGTGTTGCTTAAAGCTCTTAACAGAGTAGATCCTAATAGGTCTCCACCTTAATAATCCTAATAGGGTAGATCATTAGAAGTGATCAATTGTGAGCCTTTACCGACTCCCTTCCATTATGAAGATAGTGAAGTTTTGTGGGTGTCATCCCTACTGCAGTTTTTACTTCCTAACAGGAGTTTTCTGTGATATCATATTTTTTGTTATGTGTCTATTACTTTCATGAATGTTTCTATGAATGTTGCATATAACTAAGTTTATGAATTAATACTACATGCATAAGAAAGAACATAAAAAATGGTCAGTAATACAGTAAAGATTGTTTAATAATGATGAAAGGTGAAAAGTGTTAAAAGTTTTAGAGGTACTTATTCACCCCTCCCCTCTCATTACTACTTCCCATTAATCCCAACATTTTCATCATTATTTCAATGTTGGAGAGCTTTAACTAGTAGGTTTTCATGACCAATATTAGAAAAACAATTAGTACACATTTTTAATAAATTTTAATTTGGATTTGACATTTCATCTAAGTTCATTGCATCACTTCTTTTGATGAACTCGTTAAAAGAGTAATCCAAATTAAAAAGGATGTCCCTATTAAAAAAATTACAAATTATTATCATAAGAATCAAAATCAAAATCAAAATAATAAATCTATTTTTTCATTGAAAAACCCAAGTTCTTTAGCAAAAATATCTCAACAAACATAAATGCAAAAACACACCATGCCAATGTTACCAATGATGCATGTAGGTATACAACTACATGGACACTTAGGTGTTAATGACTAACCAACTTAAGGGTACCAAAAGAACCCAAAAAAATTAAAGAATACCCCATGGGCACCTCATAGTGTGGATTTGAAAATTAAAAAGGGAGAAGATCTAATAGCAGGGAAAGGTGAACACAAAATTTGTGCATTAACAATATCATTTTTCCTGTAGTCAATGTGTGACATGTAGTACATGAGTGGAATCTTACATTACATAATAAATTTATTCATGGAACACTAATAAGTCATTTGTGTTCATCAAGAAATCCCAATAGCCGATGAATATTGATCTAGCTAACATGTTGAGAGGAATGGCAATCAGGGGTGTCCTATAGCAACGAAACTTGTGAAAGTATGCTAAATCATAAAATGCAAACTGGAAAATTGCTAGGGAAACATGAAGGGAAGCAAGTGGGCTCGTGCTACTCATATTTCTCTTTTGATATTTTTCATGTTTCATCGATAGAAAATTTGTAACACAAAGTTAATTTAGTCATGCCCACATCAATTTGAAAAACATGTATCCAAAATGTGGTAAACTAGAGATTGCATGTAAACTATTTGTCAAAATTCCTCAATTGGACATGGTATCCTAGAAACTTATTATTGACATTAACACCCATAATGGAGGTAAAATTGAAACCTTGAAGTTTTTTGAGAAGGCTTGAAGCTAAATCCTCAAGTGATTGCCATTATTCTGCCTACCTGTGCAAATTTAGCAGCTCTGGAAAATTGCATCGAGATTCATGAAGAGGAATTTGGATGTGGATTTTGTTCTGATGTTTTTGTGTAGAGTTTTCTCATAAACATTTACTAAAAATGATGTGATTTAGAGAAAGTTCGCAGTTCATTGTGAGGGCCACATTTCATGGATAGTTATGACTATGGTATATAAACAAAAAGACATGGATGAAGGCATGAAGCTATTTCAAAAATGCCTCAAAGAAGAATTATTTTGATGACAACAACGATTTTAGGATATGTAAAATAAATGGAGGGAGGATGAAGCAAAATACAAGTTTGAACTAACTAATGTTGATTTTTTTTAATGTGGAATGCCCCTTGGATTCAAATCTATCTAATCAATTTTGTACACAACTCTAATTTATTTGAACTCTCTACTAACCAAATTCTCACTAATATCAAAATTGAAAAAGGAAAAAAAAAAAAGACAAATCCGCATCCATCTTCCCTCACCTTCAAAGAAATTTTTGGTGGGGTGGGGTGAGGATTATGATGTAGCCATCCATATACGAGATTTTGTGATAGGTATGTGGAGCATTGTGCTTGATAAAATGCTTGGGCAAGCTTCCCAAGGGAATTCCTCTGTGTCTAATCCAAATTGAGGAAGAAAAAAGGTAGACCGATAAAAAAATTCTTCTTTGTACTCCACATAGCCCAACTAAAATGCCCATCTTCTGACTAAAAATAAGTAAAGGATCTGTCATATATGTCCACCAAACTAATAGAATTGGGGTGCTAATTACTCTAATCCATTGTATTTATATTCAGATCCTTAGTTAGTGACAATAAAGTGAATGAATCATCCTGAGTTTTTCCATCTAAATGGATGATTGACCGGTGCGAGGTGGGGAAGTGGTCTATATAAAATGGAATCAGGTCTTCAATTTTTTGGATGTTTGGAGTCACCATCTTTCAGACACTGCTTCAACTTTACCAATGAAATTTTTTTATCGATGGTAGCCCCAAAAATGGCGTGAGACTATTTTCCGATCAAGGTTTTCTCCCCTAATAGAGCCTATCAGCTAATAACCTTACCAAAGTTTCAATCACACAAACTATGTTATTGTCCACTGAAAAAAAAAGGCTAGGAAAGATATGGAAAATGTGGACACAACCTAATGATTACTTATAAATCCATTAGAAGACAAAGAAGTTAAAGAGGCATCCCCAAAACCCATGTAAACAACATTTTAATAGGATATATCTTAGAAATGGAGATTTGGTAAGCAATTAAATTTATAGTGAAAGAATTATAGTTTCTTAGATAGAATCTTCAAGTAAAATACAAAGCAATTTTTTTTTCACATTTTCATTTGGTGACCACCATGGTGAAATTTTTGGTGTACAAATTAAATTATTGGAATGTTATTATTTTCATCAGAATCAAAATTATATAGATCTTAAAAAATTATTTATAAACATAGTGATTTGTTATAATTTTGATGTAAAACAAAATAATATCAAGTAAAAGTTGATCTCAATTATGTGCATAATAAAATTGATTATATTTTTGATGTAAAACAACATCTCTTTATACAACTAATCATGATGAAGCATACAATGTTTGATTACTTTTAAAATCAATAACAATTTTATGCAGTAGAATCTATTAAATAATTGTATTTAACAAACTATAAAGAATTATTTTTTCACTTTTTTATTTAATGCACATCATTAGAGAAGTTGGATTCTTCTTTTAAGTTTTTCTTCAGTTATTTAATTTTGGTACAATAAATAATATCATCATTCAATCATGCACATATGTATAATAGAATTGATTAGACCATCAATATTGAAATTAATTAGTCATAAAGTAATTTTCAAAAAATATCTTTCCATTATATAAAACTTTCACATAGTAAACTTTCCCTTTTATTTTTGATACCGCTAACAAGAGTGCAGGTTGCGTTGGTGTAGGGGTGGCAGAAGGACAGTGCTGGCAGTACCAGCAACAATGTCGTCATCAGCACCAACAATAAGGGCTTCACAACAGTTCATCAACAGGGAATAAGGTCGACCATTTTACCACTTTCAGGGATATTTTTCGTACCACACCGATAGTTCAGCCTGCCAGGAATTCGCAGCATGTTGCAACCTCACAGACTGCGGGCTTCACAAGGGCCACGTTCGTGGAAAAAAATGTGGTAGGTAATAATGTTAGATCCATATTTTGGGGGAAAGCCATAGCACAACCAGCAAAACCTTTTTTCCTAAACCCTCATTTTCAGTTCTCCAACAAGAAACATTATGAAGGTTTTCACATGTCTGAAATTGGAGAGCCATCTTCTAAGGTCGCCCAACTTCAAAATTTCAACGCAAAAAACCAACAATACCCGAAAATCAGATTTGAGTGGGAAAATTTTCAAATTCACAAACCCTCTACTACTCACAAGCCAAGGGTTCCACATAAGGCCCGAGAACTTTTGAAAGAAAAGCAACCCATTTTTGATATTTGTGAAGGTACTCCTCCAGGATCTCCGTCAAGCGTGCAGAAAGGTTTTGTCAAGAACAATTAGGATTTGAATGCGAATGGAAAATCTACAACAATTCAGCTAGATCGATTTACTCGAGCCCCCTTCATTCCAAACAAATCAAAGCAAATCTGGCAAAAGAAGAATCGAGATGCTATTCCAGATCCACTAATGGCTTCGATCACTCTTCCGAAAAAGCTACTACAGACCTACATTGGTACATTATGACAACTGGCTCTTATAGGTAAACTATCCACCAATACTTTTCCATTTCCAGTTATCAAAAATTGGGCCATGAGCACGTTTCCAGGAATTAAAGAAATTTTTTGTTTAGATTCTGTAAATCAATTTTTTGTTGTTCTTTTCCATACAAAAAGTGATAGAGATCGGGTGAAAAAATTTAAACATTGGTTCTGTATGGGGTTGGGTCTCTTTACAATGCCATGGATCCCCAACTTCAAACCAGAGCCCAATCTTGCCTGCTTTTTCCCATATTGGATTTCTTTACCCCTACTGCCATTAGAGTATAGAGAGCCAAAAATATTAGAACACATCGTGAATACTGTGGGAATCTTTATTCGCCATGATTTTATCCCCTTAGAGGACCCTCATCGGGATATTAGAATTTGCATATTGATGGATACCCAACAAAGTTTTAAACAAAAGATTGTGTTAACTTCCAAATGGGGAGTATGGGTTTAGAACATAATAATAAATGATCCAGCCACTGTCCATTCATATCAGCACAAACTTGGTCATTTAAATTCTGATTTTCAATTGGGTCAAACATGTAACATCAATGTATGCGTAGACCATAGTTCTGATCCATTTCTTTGTACCCAACATATCAACACAGCAAAATCCAAGGATCATATTTCTAAGCCAACTAATCGAGAAATCAACACAGGTTCAGCACCACCAACTATTAGTATGGAACAGAACATGCATGCAAGAATCTCGGAAATGATCTGGTATATGTTTGATTGTTTCACCCACCTAATGTGGGCGCATCAGTACAATAACAGAATCAGGGGGATGCTGAAATCTAATACTCCCTTGCTCTTGTCTACTACACATGCCCATAATGTGGTTCAACATCTAACATTTTGTGATTCCCCGCTTACATTAACTCTAAACAATGGAATACAGTTGGGGGAGCAAGCAGAGGATATATACAAAGTCTTGTTAAACAGTATGATAATTGAAAAGGATATTGAGGTGACTGGAAATATTGCAGAAGGTAATAGGTCAGGAATAGTTGAAAGAAAAGAGGAATCCTCTAATAAATTAGATCAAATGGAATTACCACTATATGTTACAGATGATATTTCTATTACTGGTAACCAATGGCATCAAGATTATCTGACACATATCAATATCCCATATACACAAAGGGATCGGGAGCATTATGAAAATACATTCCCAGAACATGACGAGTTCCATTCACTTACTGAACTTCTTAGCAATTATTGTCCACCAGACAATCATAAATTGGATGATGCATGCCTTCTTCCTGATGCATCTATCTCTGAACAAGGTTTGGTGTTAGTTCCCTCTCTTGAAGAGATAGAGTATTCTCATGCTATGATTTCTGATAATCTTTCTAGCCCCATTACACATTGTGTCTTATCAATAGAACAATCCCACTCTAAATCTATCCAGGCTGCTAAGACGCCAAAATCAAGAGGGAGAAGACCAAAAATCTCAAAAACTAAGGAAGAAATAGCAGCTAGCATTCAATCCACATTAGACGACACTTTTGTGTCCAACAAGAGAATGACAAGGAGAACTAGAGGTTCTCCTTGTACACAATGAGGATAGCATCTTGGAATGTCAGAGGCATTAATGCCTCTGACAAAAGATGTAGAATTAAACAACAGATTGATTCTACACATGCTCACATTTTTTCACTCCAAGAAACAAAGTTTTCCACAGAAAAATTTGATAAAACTATAGGGAAATGGTCAGCATGGTCTTCTATTCATCAACAAGGGATAGGAGCCTCGAGTGGATTAGCTATCTTATGGAATTCAAAGACCACTAAAGTTACAAAAAATTGGGCAGGACAACTTCTGGCAGTTGGTAGAAGTCACAAGTTTTGATTTATCATTTAATCTATTTAATGTTTATGGTCCCTCATCTACTCAAGATAAAAAAAAATTATGGGACTGTTTAACATATCATATTCAGAATCTTACAGATCAGAAGGTTATACTAGGAGGTGACTTCAACGCTATATTGGATATGTCAGAAAAAATAGGGGGTATATGTCCGCCTCAAAGAACCATTCAGGACTTCACCTCTCTACTATTAGATAATAGCTTGATGGATGTAGTGCCATCTTCTAGTACATTCAACTGGACAAATAAGCGAGCAAATTTTGGTCAAATAGCTAGCCGCTTAGACAGATTTTTAGTATCACAAGAATGGAAGCTCATAAATGTCCAATTCCAGTCAGACATCCTTCCCCTACCAGGATCTGATCACTTTCCTATATTACTGAGCTTAGACAATGCAAGAGTCTCGTTTGATCACAAGCCATCATTCAAATTTGAAAGAATGTGGTTTAGACATCCACACTTTTTGCCATTTTTAAAACAATGGTGGGTTAGTTCACCACATGTGGTGGGGACTAAAATGCACCAGCTGGCAATGAAATTGAAGTATGTTAAAAGCTGCATTAAAAGGTGGAATGAAGTAGTGTTTAAAAATATATTTCAACAAAAAGATTTGGTTAAAGAACAATTGTCACAATTACATGAGCATACCATTCAGCATGGAATGGACAATTGCTCTTACAACAAACAAAAAATTCTTAAATAGGAATGGGATGAATTGTGTTCTAGGGAGGAAGAATACTGGAGATAGAAATCTCGGGAACTGTGGCTTAGAGAAGGAGACAAAAACACTAAATTTTTCCATGCCTCGGCTAAAAAAAAAAAGGCAAATAGCACAATCTTCTCTATAACTGAAATGTCTTTGGGTAAGACATTAACAAATGCGCTGGAAATCCAACAAGAAGGAGTAAACTTCTTCAAAAATCTGCTTGCCCCAGCTCAAGCTATCTATCCATCTCAAGACCAAGTTGATGAAATCCTGGCTGCTATCCCAAGTCAAGTTACACGCCAAGATAAACTCAATCTCATGATGCCTTTTACTATTAATGAAATCAAACATGTAGTGTTTTCATTACCATCAGATAAAGCCCCAGGGCTGGATGGTTATGCTCCACTCTTTTTCCAATCTTGCTGGGATGTGGTTGGGGGGGAGTTGTTGGCAACAGTGGAAGAGTCAAGGAAAAGTAAGTCAATGTTAAAATATTTCAATACTACTAATATTGCCATCATACCAAAGGTGAAAGATCCAAAAATGTTTGCAGATTTCAGACCAATTTTGCTTTGCAACACAGTATATAAAATCATCACTAAAGCAATATATATGAGGATTCAGTATCTCATTCCTTCAATTATTTCCCAAGAACAGGGAGGTTTTGTCCCAGGTCGAGAAACCATGGAAGGAGCATTAGTAGCTCATGAGGCTCTACATTCTATTTAGGAGGCTCAAACATCAAATTTTCTTGTCAAGTTGGATATGATGAAAGCATATGATAAAGTTAATTGGGAGTTCCTTTTTCTATTCCTCCTCAAATTTGGTTTCTCACAGTAGTGGTGTAAATGGATTCGGGCATGCATCAGGGGCCTACTTTTCAGTGATCATAAATGGGAGCCCGACTGGTTTTTTTTCTTCCACCTAGGGAATCAGACAAGGAGATCCAATATCTCCATTTCTTTTCTTACTAATGGCTGAGGCATTAAGTAGAACAATCAAGAACCAACATTCACTGGGCCTTTGGAGTGGAGTAAAAATTGGGGGTACCAATATTTCAATCAGCCATTCCCTGTTTGCAGATGACACATTGCTATTTGGAAAATCAGAAGTAAGGGAAGAAAAAAGAATAAAATATGTACTGGAACTTTACTCAGCTGTATCTGGACAGTAGATTAATGCACAAAAGTCACAAATTTTTCTTTTCAACACTAGTCAACTCATCTCTACCAAAATTGTTCAAGTACTAGACTTTGCTGTTGACATCTTGCCTTCAACCTATCTTGGAATCCCTCTCTTTGTTGGTACAAAAAAAACTTCCTATTGGTCTTCAGTTATCGAAAGAATTAAGACCAGAACTTTGACATGGAAAGCTAGGTGGCTTTCTTTATCAGGTCGAATACTACTTGTGAAATCAGTACTCTCAGCAATTCCAAATTACTATTTAGCTGTTTTAAAAGCTCCGTCATCAGTAATTCAGCAAATTCAAAAATTGATAAAAAGCTTCCTTTGGACATAAAATATGAATGGGGAGAAAAAACTTCCCCTAATCTCACTCAAAGATATGGCTAAAGGTTCAAAAGTTGGAGGGGCAGGGGTACATGATCTAACAATCC
Source organism: Thuja plicata (assembly GCA_018584345.1). Classification (NCBI taxonomy): domain Eukaryota; kingdom Viridiplantae; phylum Streptophyta; class Pinopsida; order Cupressales; family Cupressaceae; genus Thuja; species Thuja plicata. The sequence continues at coordinate 1,130,159 of MU223111.1, read as the reverse complement.
GCAATAAGGCATTTGGAGGTAAGCTAGTCTGGCAGATGATCACAAAGCCATACAATAAATGGTGTTAGATTATGCAACATAAATACCTAGATAACAAAAATCCAACTAGAATCCTTACCATTGCAGACCCACCCAGAGGTTCAGTGATTTGGAATTTCATGATGTCCTCAAGACAAACTATCCTTAATTATGTCACCTGGGAAGTTAACAATGGTGCAAGTGTTAAATTTTGGAGGGATTCTTGGAATGGCCTCCCCATTCTCCTAACACCAACTCTTCCCC